>JAQFZJ010000158.1:0-54762 GCA_034695645.1 Folsomia fimetaria | reverse complement strand
CCGGTCAAGCTTTCATCCGATCATACCCATCTTCGAACTTGTCCAAGACCTTGGCCCAATACTCATTTTAAGACAAAGATGATCAAAATCGGTTCAGGGGTTCGTCCGCTAGCGTGTCACAGACAGACAGACAGACAGACAGACGGACAGACAGACAGAACGGTTCCATAAGCCCTGGCTCGGGCTAAAAATGTGTTTGAAAGGAGGACAAAATCAACCTGAAAGCTTTACCGACTTGGATTTAGATTTACAATGGATTTGGATTTATTTAGAATTCGTTGTGTCGAGAAATGATATTTTTCCTCGTTATTGGAAGGAAGGACAGGAGGACATGGGAGGAAGGATGGAGACTGTTGTTAGAGAAAGTAGATTTCGGTCGTGGTTGGTTGGTTGGTTGTGGATGCCATTTTACGTTCACCATTATTATTATTGTTTTTGAGACGTCAGGTAGGAAGAGTAGTTATCTTGGGAGATTCTAAAAATATATGGTTGAGGAGGATTTGCACCAATTTTGTGAACCAAACCAGATCATTGGTGATGAAGACCTGTTGAAGATTGATATGGTATGACCAAAAAAGTTTGTCCTAAAATTTTAACTTTTTGTCATAATTTTTAATTGTATTTTTTTTAAAGAAAATGAAACATGTCACATTTGTATTGTAGCCCCAACTCTCTTTCTCCTCCTAAGAAAGCAAGAGGAATATTTTCATTTCGCTTTCTCCCACAAAATGCTCATTATAAATGTGAAAATGTAATAAATCAAAGTGTATCGTCCTTTTCCAGTACCTGACTGCCACATACCCACGGGACAATTCAACTGCACTTTTTTCTTTCGTATGCTGCTTGCCTAGTATTTTGCGTACCTATTTCTTCAATTCAATCCCTTAAGATAAAATAAAATTTGAACTGACTTGAATGCAATGCAGTTGTTCAGAATAACGAAAAAGAAGAATACATACGCGCTTATTCATTCATTTCTTCCTTCTCCACGTCATGTCATATTGTGTTACTCAAAATATTTTATGTATATTATATTATTATTATCTACCTGTGCTTTTCTTCTCTACAATAAAAACGAGCTTATTAACCTTACTACTTCCATTTTCCATTCCTTCCTCAATCCATCCTAATACATTCCAACCAAGCAACCAAGACAGCATCAAGCAAAGCAAAGCAAACCTCTCATGCAGAGTACATACGTATTTGAATAGAATTTGCAATTTTCAGAAGCATTATTGAGGTTGAAAGTTGCGGAAACCCCCCAAAGTGCTTTTTTGCTCGTATTTTGTGTATCTTGTATACATTTTGCATGCATATCTAGCTATAGCAAAGCATTGTAGTGGTAATACGCGGCGGCAGCATTATTGTCTCCCTCCCTTTCTCCACCTGAGTCAAAGTGAAAGCATGGTGTTATTTTGCTCTGCTTTGGTTTGCATTCAGAGAGTGGATGACAAAAGAGAGTAAATTTTTAATGGAGCGAGTGAATAAAAACTCGACGACGACTACTAAATAATTCCTCAGGTGCCTGCCTAGCACAATTGAAATCATGGCGAGTTGAAAGTTAGTTGTTGTTTGTGCCTCAGGTCTGTGTAAAAAGGACTAAACTAAACTCCATCCTTTCCGACAAGAAACACACAGTGATGATGATGGTGAAATTCCTCTGCTTTGCTTGATCCAATCCAATCCAACCAAACAAATCCCTGTTTTTCGGGTCACACATGTCATGTCATGGCATGTCAGGACTGTGTATGTGTGTAACTTTAATGATGTATCACTTTGTTTTTTAGAGAGGAAATGGACGGAGTTAGGAAATTCATGCTAATAAAATAACATTAACAACTAACAGCTATACCTACCTAGTTTGATGCATTACACGAATTCATGCGAGGAGAAAGTTGGTGTTTGCTTGGTATGCATGCATGGCTCATATGTACATATGTATGCATATATGACAGAAGTTGAATCAACTTTTATTTTAAGTGGGTCCTTTTGTATTGTTCGCTACCTGTTTGTTTGTTATTTGTGGAATGGAAAGTTTGAGATTTGAGTTTAGTAGTTGTTGAGTCGAGTTGAGTGAATTGAATGCAAGCAGGTTTCAATAAAATGTAACGTATGTAGTAATCCCTCAAGGGCTTAGCCAATTCTCAAAAGTAGTAGTACAATGCATCAGTTTGTACTGTACCCGACATAATGCATCAGGAATCATTGTATTGTATTGTACTGTATCACATCCACTTTGCTTTACAATTTAAATTTAAATCTCCATTCATGAATTATGCCAATTTTTAGACGGATTTCGACTAATTTGTTTACGAATTCATTGCATATTCATTGAAAATTCTTTGAAACCTTTTTCCAACAATGGTAAAGTAATGGCAAGGTGGTTTTTACCTTCCGATGGAGGGAGGAGGATGCAGGGAAGGTAGCAGGCAGGGCAGTGCTCTATTTTCCATGAATTTTTAAAGATAAGCCTTACCTCACGAGGGATTTGGGATTGTGAGCTGGAGGCAATTAGTTACGGTAGCAAAAATGGAATTAGGAAAGGCAGTGTAGCGTCGTCCAACCAACATGGGAGTGAGATTCTTTCCTTCGTTCGTTCAATTCAAGGAGTATGAAAGCATGTTCTAGTATTGTGCAAGGGTAGCAGATTTTCGTTAAATTTTTGAAATTAAATTACCCACCCGAAGTATTAGGATGTAGTGTGGCGTGTAGTCCCCGGGGTGGGTTGTGGTGGTATGTACACCCTTTTACAGACAGAAAAGACTCGACCGACTTTCTCCTCCTTCTGACAATTGTGCAACTCTTTTCCGTACTACGATCTATGGAATACTGCAGTATTTCATATGGCGCATTATTAGCATTTACAATTTTGATATTTCACAAGGAGTCAAAAGTCATTCTAACAGGTACATAGGGTACCTATCAAACTGAAAAATTGTAAAACTATGCATCATATTTTGAAATGAACACTTCAATATAAACCGTCATAAAAAAGTTCTGGAAATAGCATTCCATTTCCAACTTTCTCTCTTTGTGCAATTCTCACATTAGCTTAGTAGCTGACCCTTTCCCTCACTCACTCACCAATCCAATCCAACCCCACCACCAACATCCAGATATCTTCCGCATTTCACATGTCCTGCTTGGTTTTTGAGGCACTTTGATGTACAGGATTCACAAACATTTCTAAATTTTGATGGTCAGATGGTACATGACCCACGGGTATTCATCCATTGCATAGATCGACAGACGTAGCTAGAGCCGTCATCCAACCAGCATTTGATGTGGTCTATTTGCTTTCACAATTGTCTGCGAGAAAGCTTTATGTCCATTGAATTACCTGGATTTAGGTTCCCAGAAGAGAAGAGAAGAAGACTGACATTCCACTCCAAATATGTTATGAGCAATTGATAGAAAATGTGTGCAATGAGGAGGAAAAGGAAATGGACACTTTCAACCCGACTTGCTTTCAATCAAATTCCACACACGCCTTGCTTGTATGGTCCCTACATACATACAATAATGCAATCTCCCCAAAATAAATCTGAACTGGGACCTCCAGCCATTTTTTTATTGTGTTCAAGTTGTTGCATTATATTTTATCGCATTGTCCACATTTCTCATGAAAGGAGAAAGAGCTGAGTGGTTTGGTTTTGTTTGGGTAGATTTGCTATAAGTTTATCCATTCAATGGCTAAATGGTCAACCCATCCCTCATCTTATTCAAGTCAAGTCAAGGACCAATTCGATTATAAATAATATACATAGAAGGATGGAGAAAATGCTATTTTTTTTAGTTTATTTTCTGTAAGTGGTCAATTGATGTATGTATGATGGAGAAAGTTTACATGCACTCAAAAAAACCTCTCTCTCTCTCTTTTGCTCTGCTCTGTCCATCTTCAGTTTATTTTGTTTATTTTATCTTGTTATATAATATCAATGTTATGTAAGAGGGACATTTTCCGTTGAATGTTGAATTTGTTTGCTGTTCACATTCTCCAAAGGATGAGTTGCCAACTTCGTATGGATAACTAACCACACCTGAGATTCTACAACCAAAAGCAACATTTACTTGCTCTTGCTCATCTTTATTTGTCAAACTTTGAATTGAATAAACAATGCTCCTCTAACGTAAACGTAACAGGGGGCTGGATAACATTTTCCCTTACAGGGCGACTCTTGTATTATTGATTCTGCAATAAATTGAGGTGGTGGACTTTCTCCATGTAATAATATGGCAGGGAACTCGAAGGACGAAAGCATCTCGTACATTATTTTTGTTCAGAACAAGCTACATTGATTAGTTTGAAAATTCTATAAACGTGCTGTCCTGTCTGTTACACACCCTAAAATTAGAGTGTGTGCAATTTACACCCATTTAAAACGCTACGAAAAGTGTTCTAGTTAATAGCACAAAACGAATGTATACTGTGAAAGCGAGTGGAGCCTCGTTTTGCTTTGCTTTGGTTTGCTAAATACTTTTACACAGAATTAATATTCTGCAGGTGGATGTCATCCCTCCTACTCAACCAACCACACAATGGGGGTGACACAATGGGAAAGCGTCAGCCCTTTCATTCATTCATTCCTTTCCTTGCTTTGCTTTTGGTGACGGGACAGAGAACGTCCAGAGGAATTTCTCTTTCTCTCATATTTCTACCTAACTTAGATTGAAATTGTGAAACTGCTTGCTTATCGGATTCTGAATAAGTGAATCTGAACGATGTGCTGTTCTTCTTCTCTCTCCATAGTCCCGCATGCATTGCATGAAGTTGAATATTAAATTTAAATCCGAGGACAAAAGAAAACTTGTGCACAGATTTGCGTAGAATTTAACATTGGTATAAATGGGAAGGATGAGATATATATATACAGATTATGCAGGTGTTGAAGTCTATCGTATGTATTCCATGATGTTATATTGGTCAAGCTTATGCTTTATTTAAGGGTGGTAGTAGCGATGAATTTTGCGTTTTGCAATTTGTTAATAAATGTAAAGAAAATTGTCTATATAAGTAAAGTACAATAATATTCTCTTGATGGAACAGCAAAAGGAAGAAAATGTGATGGCGGCAGTTGTGGTGAAAGTCAGTCGTCAAATTCAATGGAGAAGGACAAAAAGATTGTAATAATGAAGATCGATCTTCTGCTTTCTCTTCTCCATTGTTTGGCCATATCGTTACGATTTTGTCATGTGGAACACTTTTATCATCTCATTAAGCACTCGAATATTGGGACAATAAGTTCCATTGTTCTCAAAACTGATGCGTGTACCAGTCACTCGTCTCATATAGAATAAGAATAATGCAGGTCGGCTTTTGAAAGGACTCGGCTGCGCTGCATGGTATGCTTATACAATGCAAGGGTAAATTGAGATGAGTCCAAGCCATCCACTTTTGATAGATGTAATAGTACTTAAATGGTTCAATAATATATTTCTTGGTATATTCGTTTATTAAGTCATATTATAATGCATGTTTGTGCAATAGATAAACAGGGTTCACAACAATTTTCAACCAGTTCAACAAATACGGAGAGCAAAGTCACAGTACAAATATATGATGTCAGCAAATCGACGGATGTAATTAATCTCAACTCAGCTTTGTTCATATTGAGCAGAAAAGGCAAATAATAATTGATGTGCAATGTGCCACTAAACAAATCTCTCGTCATTTTAGGCGGTGCCAGTCTGTTGATGGTATATCGAGATGTCATATCTTTTGGGCCAGATTGAGATCTTTGCACATTCTTAATCTTACTAAATTACGCTATTTTGACAGGGTCATAATTGATTTTCAACGTATCTGAACTAATAGTATAGTATGAACTAATAGAGGGTAGCTTAGAAACAATGCAATCTAGCTTCGGAAGCTTTCTAGAATCGGTTTTTACTTTTGGTTAATACAGGGCTTATACACGTCCCGTATATGTACTTTTAGTATGCCTAACTTTGTTTACGAGGGTTTTGGTTCTAGTTTTCTTTAGCCAATTTAAAAACTGACGTCCATGTCCATTTGGCTAGTATCCTAACTATATCCTCCCTCATGCAGTCAAGTATTGAGCCTTGTATTTTTCCTTGTTTCCAAAAACTCTAGTTGAATTGGATTTTGTATTACAGAAGGATTTATGTTGTGGAGAAAGTCTGTCCCTCTCTCCTCTCTCTCTCTCCTTGTTTCTTCAGGATTTTGTTTCTCATAAAGAAAATGAGATGGTTTTGAACAGGTTTGGCTATTTGTTGTTGTCATTTGCGGATGGATCCTGGATTTACGAGGAACCAACTGGACCAAAACGAGTCTCTTGCCTCATTACGTCCTTTGATCCCTTTCAATCCCCTCCTTCAACATGGAATACTTTACCCAATCTTCCGCCAATCCAATGTTCTTCTATTTATTTATTGCGAAAAAATAAAGTAAAAGTATCCTTGTCGCCCGCTGGGTACCATTAAAATAAGGTGAATGCGCAACCAGTACATGTTTGAATTATAAGTATTCTCTTCCAAGAAGTTATCCGCTCTACTCACATGAATATTAATAATGAAATTTCCTCGTTTACATACGTTATCATTATAAATTTTCATTTTAAACAGAATATTTCTTAAAAAATGTATACTTTATTTATTTCCCTAAATTGAAAACATGACGAAAAATTCACTGTACAGATATTTTATGTATGTAGCATGAGGTTTTGTAACGAAAATTGTATTTTGCAACTATAAGCTTGTATAGCTCTTGATCTAAAATGTAACACTGTGTTTCATCCAGTAATTTGCATAAGGCCACACATTTTAAACCAAACCAACCAAAGCAAACAAAAGAGAAACCAACCAACCAAACCAAGCAGCATATGTTCGAATCCCAGAACAGATCAGATCTCTCGATTTCTCAATTTGCAGAGTTGTTTGCTCGTTCTGGGGTTTTGTTCGCGTAAATTGATTTACATTTTACAGGAAATCCCTCGTTGGGCTCATAAATCTTGATTTATTCTACTTTTCTCCGTCTTTTTCTGCTGCTTGTTGCTTTTACCTGGAGGAAAAGAAAGAAAAAAGGGAAGGAAAAACATGCAGTCTCAAAGTCAGTGTAGTCTAGTTTGCATATTATTAACATTTTATTTCTATTACGTCAAGAAGTGGACGGATTACTTTCTTTACTTTCTCCAGACTTTCATTGCCAGTTCTTTGCTTCTTCGTACATACGCAGTGTTTATTATTTTGCCTTTCTATAATAATTATTTTGTATTATGTGAAAATGACACAAAAAAACTAAATTTCTAAAAAAAAATATGAATGAAAGTGATTGTGTTTCTTTCCGGTTTTGTATTTGGAAAACAGTATAAATCGTATTTTGGGAATTTAATGAGTTAGTCTGCACGTGAAGTGTCGTTCTTCACTTGAATTCATGTTAACAATCTGAATATTTGACGCTTTTATTTCATTCCTGATGTAGTATTCCATCCCATCCCATCATTAAAAATATTATTGCATCATTAGTTGTAACTAGATTTTTTGAGGATGCCTTACCTATTATCTTTTTTTCTGTTGAAAATTTGTATGTCCCAAGAAGAATATGGTCTTTAACCTGCATCATTATATGTAACTCCTCGTTTTATGGATTTACACGGACACAAATTAATTGGGACAACAACGTCAGTCATGATAGAGATAAACTGTGCAAGTCAACTCTTTAAAAAAAATATAAATGCTAGTAGATTATCTGTAATAATAATAATAATAATAATAATTATAACATGAATCCCTGACTCTCTTTATAGGTAAGTAAATAAAGCGGACAAATCTCGGCATGGGATTTTTCAATTTTGTTCAACTAACGAACAATTTCAAAAAGGTTGAGTCAAGCTTAACGTTCATCTCTTCCCCTAACAAGGTGCAATTCAATTCAAAGTAATGTAAAAGTACAGTATACACACAGATTGTAGCTCAGCTTTTCTCCCCTAGTCAAAATCGAAATATGTTGCAAACCAAATCACGACCACGTACGAACAAGCAGGTAGTTTGAAGTCAGTTGGGGTCGGTCGGTTGGGGATGAATTTGTGTGTGCAGGAGAGAAATGGGATCAGAAATCTGTGCTTTTCTCTGCGAGTGTACATAAGTCGCCCGCCCTTGCCTTGCCTTTTCTCTCTAGCATAGCTGAAACTGGAGCGCAGAGTTTAATTTCGAATTTAAACCCGATGGGATTCCCATTTTATTTGAGGCAGGTAACAGGTAACGCAATTATACGATGGAGTAGTAAGACTGGGCTCCACATCCACCAAGTCTACATTTGTGATGTGCAATCAATCTCACGAGATTTACTCTGCTGTCTCACTTCAGTCTCAAATGAGGATTTATTTCCAAATCTTTCTCACATCACACTCAAACCAACTCTTTCATTTACCATGTTTACATTCTTGTATCAAGCCAATTCAACTGCCTTTGATACTGACTCACCCGCCTACTGCTAACGAACTAACTTCCAACGAAGAAAGTCGCATTAGAGACATATATGGTGGCTGGTGGGTCATGTATGTAAAATGTCAAGAGAAAGCCATATCTCTCCAACCCACACCTGCCCGGGGAAAGTCGAACGAAGTAAACTAAATCTTGGTCAAATCCTACCTGGATTAATTTTTAATATCCGATTCTTGATTGAATTTCACATTCTGTGATTAAATTGGGCACAAATTATACTACACAAAACCAATTTGTAAAATGAACTTTTGATTGATAAATATTCATTTCTCTGGAGTTTATCAATTTCTGGCAATTTAGAAAATCAAATATGATTGAAAAAGGTAAGCAGCAGAACAAATCAACCTTATGCATAAGGGTTGAATGTTTGTGTGTGGGATGGCTGGATTATAATAAAGTTGAATTATCCATCAATCTATCCAAATATTCTTCCTTTTCCTAAAGAAACTTTAACCTGTCAAAAAATCACTTTCCGAAAATTGGAAATATAACAAGTTCCCACGAGCCCATGCTCCATAATGTTACAATATTAGAAATTTTTAAGGGTGGCGGAGGTAGAATTTTGGAAGATCGATTATTATTATGCACACATATACAGATTGCTTTCTAGTCAAAAGTCAGCATTATATAAAGTAGCACATATGTGGAATGCAAGATTGAAATGACTTGTATCCATCCAGGAAAGAAATTGTGTTTTTTTACATCCAAACCAAACTGTTTGAGTTTGAAGTTTTTTGAATGGCAACTGCCAACAATGAGTGAACAGGGTGAAAGTTAACAGAAAGCAGGGTTCTTTGGTTGCCGATGCGTGGGAAGAATGTGGAGGTGGGAGAAAGTCCATCAATCATATCGCCCCGTCCATCCATTCAATTCACTTTCATTCTCATAGGAATTCTTTTTTCTTCTTCTTCTGCTCAATAAAGTCTCAATAATATGTGGATTGGATTTATTTGCTATAGTGGTTTGGTCTTGAGTTGTGGATTGGATGAATGACTTGACCCATCTTTTTGTAAAGATTTTTTGAAGCTATCAATAAGTTCTAAATAAATGATTTTTTAGCTACATACCTCAGGGAAATATTTGTTAGTGATTTTCAATCATAATGTTTTCATTTGCTGTAAAAATAGCTTTGAACCACTATGACTTTTTTCTTCATCAGTAAAAATATTCGTTGTATATCAAACACTGCTTAAAGAGTACATAGCCAAAACAACACTTCAATTTGCAAAATAGTAAAACAACAACCATCTCTGTCATCTACACAAATATGTATGTATCTATATGCTCAGGGTGCCCATTAGCCCGTGACATTGTAATAATTTGTATTTTTGATATAAAATAGAGAGGTACAAATACCGTCGTGCACAGAACGTGTATTATGCAGTGGAGACTGGAACTGGAATATAAAGTTGTACTTATTACAAGGTCATTTTTTATATGTCCAGTTCCAGTTGACGTCCATACTGCACAGATATTATGCAAAGCCATAGCTTGGGTGGGTGGACGTTGTGTTAATATAAACAATAAAACTAAACTCAAATTCGTTAGTAACAAGCCGGTTGGTCTTGTCAGTCAAGCTGCAATTATAAATTGTCTGCATTTTTTTTAAATTTCTACAAAATTATGGCCCAACTAAAATTTTCCTTGCTTATCCCCCTGTTAACCCTTCTAACACTATACCATGTTAATAACGCATCATCTGAAAATATTCTGGTGGCTACCTTCGTGGGTTCGAAAAGTCACAAGAACGCATTTGACCCCTTGTATATCGAATTAGCGCGACGCGGTCACCAACTTACAGTTATCCATCCCTACAAATCAGACTACACAGAGAAAAACATAAAGGAAATCAATGGTATTAAATTGGATTCATGTATGGACAAGGATAATGAAGATTTTAACGTTTTCGACCTGCGTATGAAATACCTTAAAATCCGAAGCCCCATAAATCCAATCATTGTACCGCTCCTGCAGGAAGCGTGTGAAAAGTATTATGAAATGCCAGAAGTTAAAGCGGTTTTAAAACAGAAATTTGCACTGGTGTTTATAAGTTCGCATATGGTATGATCCTTATTTTGTATTATATCTAAATTTTAATTGTATTAATAAATGTATTAATAATTAATTCATGATGTTATATACATACTTACAGAATGAATGCGCGTACGGAATTTTGCATAAACTCAACACATCATACATATTGTATTACATTTTATTTATCTTATTCTTACCATACACTTTACCATATTTTTATTTTATGCGAATTTATAGTGTACACCCACACCCAGTGGAACATTACAAATCATTTTTCACGGGATTCAGAACACTCGCCTCTGTAGTGCCCTCCTACGCCATTGGTGGTTCAACGGATGATATGAACTTTTTCGAACGGACCCTCAACTTTATTGTATACGAAGCTATCACGGCTTTATACGACTGGCACTATATTCCCAACATGGAAGCGACGTACAGAAAATATTTGGGAGAAAATACCCCGTCAATCAGGGAAATTGAGAGGAACGCTAGTTTGTTGTTGAATAATGCTCATTTCTCTCTGACTTATCCAAGACCTCAAATGCCACAGGTGATCGACATCGCAGGGATGCATTGTCAGTCCGGGAAGCCCCTTCCGAAAGATTTGGACGATTTTGTGGAGTCATCCGGGTCGGATGGCTTCATTTTCTTCAGTATGGGATCTCACGTAAAAGGAAGCCAGATGCCTAAGGATACTTTACAAAGTTTTGTCACTGCATTCTCCAAAATTAAGCAGAAAGTAATTTGGAAGTTCGATCTTGATAAAATTGAAGGACTTTCGAAAAATGTCAAAATTGTAAATTGGGCACCGCAACAAGACCTTTTGGCTCACTCTAAGATCCGAGTGTTTATGTCGCATGGGGGGTTATTGAGCACAGAAGAAGCTGCGTATCATCAGGTGCCTATTATTGGAATCCCCATCTTTGGAGATCAGATAAGTGGCTTACCGTTTTTGAAATTTGTGGTGTGTGTATTAATAGGATTTGGTTTTCTTTTAGCACGACTGGAATATGCATATGGCGACAACTCGTGGATACGGAATAACACTTGAGCTTAATGGTATCAATTCTGATCAAATTTTGGCGGTAATTAACAAAGTGCTATCTGACAAAAGGTTAGAAAATCGAGTTGTATAATAATAATACTAATAATAATAATAATAAGGCTTAAGGTCTAATTATGGTCTTTCTCCTTGCAGTTACCAAACGGCAGCAAAGGTTGTAGGGCAACTATTCAAAGATCGACAGACCGAAACCGTTCAAACTGCGGCATACTGGTCAGAATATGTTATGCGACATAAGGGTGCTATTCACATGCGGTCACCAGCGTCAAAATTAAACTTCTTTGCGTATCATTCTCTGGATGTGATTGCCTTTCTTACTCTTGTGATCTCTTTATTAGTCTACATTCCATTCAAGTTGTGCAAAATATGCTGTTGTGGAGGCTCGTCTAAAAATCAGTTATCTTCTAAGAAACGAACCGATAAGAAATCACCAGGAAAGAAAGACAACTAATTGTTTTTTTAAATAAATTGTTTATACTTCTAGAACTTGTAATTAATATAATGTACTCGTGTAACTACAGTTTAACCAACAACTAAACGTTAATCTATATTTCGAAGTTCTTCTAACGCTGAGGAAATTGATGGAATATTACTTGCACTCTCTCCATTTTTCTTGACAACTAGATAATGATCCCCAATTCTTAACGCCTGTAGGAATGATTGTTGTCGTCGGCCCATAATAAAATTGTCATTATGATCTGAAAATCGGGTAGCGTACAAATGAATCCCAAAATTAGGTCGTCCGCTTCGCATCCGGGAAAGTGTGAGAAATGGTTCAGAACTTTTTGACCCCGTTGAAGGATCCATGCAAATTGTGGCACATCTAATGCAGGGCCCTCCACTCTAAAAATTGAAATAAATATTAATTTGTTCCGTTTTGCAGTATTCAGATTTAATTAATTTAACTATACCTTAAAATTTGTCGCTCCAATTCTAATCCCACTCCAGGATTCTTCTTCATACGCACGATCCGAGTCTAATCCATCCACAACAAAATTTGCTCGGAATCTCCCAATTAAACTGTCAATTACAGTTGCCTGAAATTTTTAGTGGGATTATTATTTTATTGCAGTTATTAATAAACTAAAAATTATTGTGGACTGACCTCTAGAATAGCTTGTGCATTGTCATCTTGTCCGCAATTGTCAACACAGGTTCCATTAACTTTCCTATTTTCGTAGAGGCCATCATCATCACAATAAGAGTTTTCTCTGGTAGAAGGAACTAAGCTTTCCCCACGATTTGAGAAGAAAGGCTTACGAGCATCATTGTAGGTGGTTAGGGTTAGGATATTAAGTGATGAAAGAAGTTTGTTGGAGATCAACTCTCTCGCTAATTGTCTCAGACTGATCATTGAAAGAAGTAGAAATTGGGACTGGTTGGCTAAGGAAATCTCATCCATCGAGTTCCCTGTAGACCAAAAGGAGAAAGTGAGACAAGTGTTATCGAAAGAAAGCTAAAGCTGGTTTCCTTCATTTTCTCAGTCAATCTACAAAATGTTCTCTCTTCTTCTTTCTTCTCCGGTTTATTGGGCGAGATTGAAAGAGGAGAAGACAAATAACAGTCGAAACAGTATTATATATAAGAAGGATCAAATATTGACTCGAGGGCTGAGCGATTAAATACTTCGGATTCGCTTCTTCATTAATTACTGAAGAGTTAAGGAGATGGAAAAGCTTTACAATTGACTAACTTTATAGGATACGCATGTAGAGTCCATCATATACTTTCACTCTATTATTGTATAAATTAATAGATTATCTTATTACTTGGTTTACGATGATGGTCAGGAGACATTCTGATAAGTTTCAAATCTTCTTTCTCCAAAATACGGCACAACCATTTCGAAACTTCTTCACCGCAATCTAGTCCAACAATTGAATCTCCACAAACCTACAAAATCATGCATTTTATTATTACTAATAATCTGTGCGATTATATAAAGTTTAGTCACACAACAGTCAGCGACAAGCAGGTTTGATTTCTGTATGTATACCTTTGAATTACACAATGGGGCTTCAATTGTATAATTTCTGGATATTGTGCTGATATCTAACGGAACAACAACACTGTCTTCCTCATTTCCTGCAAAATTAAAGGTCATGCATTCAGCTAGTTTGATTTACAGTAATACAAATGGGGAATTGTGTCAGATTCACATACCTTGAAAATTAAGAATAAGCTGCCTATTTGATATGTCAATTGTGGGTTTAATCAGACATAGTCTTGGCTCTCTCTTGGCTGTTAGTGGAACACCGTTGGAATTCACAATGAGCCATTCTCTATCGTACAGCAATCCATGAGAGCCAAGAGTCCAAGTGGTTTTCACCTGTGCATGTAAACCAAAAAAATCATTAAGGAAATGCAATTAGTTTGAGAATCTGAATCTTAAGTTCACGGCGGAATTCACCTCGAATGGACCACATGATTTTATCGGATAAACAAAAATGTTCAACAACTTTTGTCTCGCTATTGGTACTTGTTGTTCAGAATTGTTGTTGGAAAGTTCAACTGGGAGGGTACAATTTTTAGAAGCTTGCTGATTAACATTGTACGGTTTTATCCAACAATTGAAAATTAGGCGAAGAAGAAAATTAATGTTTTCCTTGTTGGTCATATATCCAATCGAAACTCGGATAGCTCCTGTTGATATTTTGATTTGCATTTTTCTATGATGTTAAACTAAATTAGCAATAACTTATTTAATTAACAATTTACCTGTTGGACTGCCATCAATAATATCTCGCATATCGCCACAAACATGACCAACCTACAGTAGCCAATTACTTAAATATATTGAATTATTAAAGAAAGTATTGTTATGTTTCAAAAACCTCGTAATGTTTCAAAACTTGTTCCGGTGAAAGACCAAGATGACGACGACATGCGCCTGTTGGTTGTTTAAATGAGCATCTTTTTATTTATAACCAAACCAGCCATGATTTTAACTGCAGACAATTTCCAACATACCCTGGAATTCAAAACAGTTTAATTAAATATACAATCGAAAATTATACAAATTGAATTGTTTATTAGGTATTTACTGGATTGCAAAAGCAGCCATATCGGAGATTTACGTTGTGTAAGTATGCAATTTGTTCCATCTTAAAAAATATAATAATTATAACCTTTTAGACCGAGTTACTTATTTAAAACTATGTTATTTTTAAATGACTAACTCACTTCAGAGTATCCAATCATTTCTCCATTTGGTCGTAATAAATTAAATGTCACAACCGGTCCTTGCTTTTTTTCCGAATCATATTCCGTGTCGGAGAAAATTATTGCTACTTTTTGATCATTTATATATTTCATGTTTCTGAGATTATTGAATAAATACCTGAAAAAGACGGTAACGGTATAGATTTAGATTTATTAAATAAAGAAAAATTCTATTATATATATTTACTGAGTTAATCGAAACGTCCTTAGACGGATTAAATCCATGGTTGGAAAGAACTTTGTCAATGCATTAAACCCATGTCTTAAACCAAGAATGGACAAAAACGAGATAGTCCCATCTTCAAATCTAGCATATAATTCAAAGAGAATAATTTAATTTTCATGTAGTGTAGATTTCATTAAAAAATCAAGTTTGAAGTGCGTGTGCCCACCTTTCATGAAGTTTGACACGCTTGACATGGAATGGTATAGACGGGAGAGAAATGTTCACGGTCCCACCCCCAAAATACTGTTTGTTCCCGAGCACATATCCACTACTATTCCTTACAAGAAGTGCACCGATTCCTAAAAGACAATACATACTTGTATTGTGCTACATAATTATCTTATATGAATTTAAACCGAATAAAAAGCAAGTAATATTTATTCTTTAAACCTGTTGGCCATCCAAACATTTTGTAGAATGAAATAGCGACAAAATCTGGTTTATGAACGGATAAGTCCAATTTGTTGCTTGCTACATAACTTGCAGCATCCAAAACGACAAACCATTTGAATGGATGATCTTTAAAAATTAAATCTTTGTTAAAATCATTATACAAATTACAAAATTTTATTGGTATTGCTTTACCGTTCGAAATCTTAATATGATTTTGAACATTATCATCCTGAATGTAATACTCATCCGCTTCATGTAAACTGTCCAAATAGCCTTTATGAATTTTGGGAATCCAGTCTAAAGGGTACTTGAATCCAGAGAAGTTGCATTGCGCAGGGAAAGCATATAAGGCATTTTTCATTTCTGACCCAATCCTGCAATTTTCACTTTCATCATCTGTACATTTCTCATTTCAGCTTAATGAAAACAAACTAATCTTACCCCGTTTCATTTAATGAGCCATGATTAAAATTAGAAATGCCACCCACATCATTTTCATTTTCACAACCATTATTGGATTGAGGAGAAGAATTCATTATTTTTCCCATTGCTGATTTAGACACGCAATAAACGTGACCATTATTGCAAGTTGAAGAGGAGGAGGGGGCTTCACAAACACTTGAAGTTGATGGGATTTTTTGCGAGCCATTCTTCAATAGATATTCTCTCATTCCAACCACAGACGTGTGATTTTCTTCCAAGTATGCAAATATACCTGTGCAAATAATAATTACTATTTTAATGATAAATCGGGTAACTGGTGCGGTTATCACGTTACAATAATAGCTCATCCATCATCTCAAATCATATCATATACCATGCACCAGATAATTTGGTCCATTACAAAAATTGGATGATCTGTCATCATCCCTTTTTGCCATATAGTAGTTGATATTCATCACAAGTCTTATTGTGATTCTGAGGTAGGCAAAAATCACACAAAATGAAGCTTTCTTCACTTTTACTTGGAATTTGTACTCTGGTCATCATCCAAAAATCTGGATTGTGTTTGGACACCCAATCTGCATTAAGCTATGCTGTTCGTCAATATACGCTCTTGACCCAACAGTTATCTACGGATGACCCATCCTCTGGTTTTATCACGACTGCAAATCCGTTAAACGCATTCTGGGACAAGAACGACGTTTCCCGATGGACAGTAGGATTTTATGGAGGCAGTCTTTGGACCTTGTACAAACTGACGAGGGACAATTATTGGAGAAATCTTGCAGAAGAATTTCAAGAGCGAGTAAAACAGCGGCAATACGATGACAGCACGCATGATGTTGGATTTGTAATTATGTCAACATTTGGTCTATGTCTGGAATATACTGGGAATGAAAATAGCACTGTGACTGTTATTAATCAGGCAGCTGCGTCTTTGGCTTCCAGATTTTATGGTATGATGCGTAAAATGACATATGTATTTCAAACATAATCTGAATGTTTGTTCATTTTTAACACAATGTATTCAATTCCATTGATTTCGCAGCTCTAGCTAGAGTTATCCGCTCCTGGAATAATGACGCTGGCCACGGTGGCGTTCCAGGTGAAGTGAAAGTGATTGCGGACAACATGATGAATTTAGAACTGCTCTTTAAAGCGTCAGAACTAACTGGGGATAGGATTTTTAGCGACATTGCCGTGTCACATGCTAATCGAACAATTGACGAACATTTCCGTCCGGATGGAAGTACTTTTCATGTCGTCGCATACAATGAAACAACCGGAGGTGTTCAGCGCAAATATAATTGGCAAGGATTGCGAGATAATTCAACATGGGCTCGAGGGCTGGCGTGGGTAATTCATGGATATGCCACAAGCTACCTGAAATCTAATGGGACATTTCCGAAATTTTTAGGTGATGTGAAATATTTCACCTTGTATGAAACGGAATAATAACTATTTTCTCTATTATTTTAGAATATGCTGAAATTGCTGCAGACTATTTCATTACCAGACTTCCAGAAGATTCCGTGCCATACTGGGACTTTGACGCCGATTGGGTGAACGCTTATCAACCAAGGGACACTTCAGCCGCCGCCATTGCTGCACACGGTCTCCTCAAATTGTACACGATTACAAGAAATCAAAGATATTTCGAAACTGCAGACAAAATCATGGAAAATCTCGTCTCGGAAAAGTACCGTTCAGATGGGAAACCAGAGTACAAAGTTTCCAGTATATTTGTCAACGGAACAGTTTTCTTTCATGAAGGCAATACCAATACAGCAATTGTTTATGGAGACTTTTACTTTCTACAAGCACTTGATTTGTATATTGAATTGACGAAATAAAGCATAAAAATGAAGAATTTTTTATACCTCCATTAAATGAAAATGATTCCGCAACCAATTTCAGACTTGATGTAGCACCAGAGGTGAAAATTACAGAATATTCATTTTCCGTGGTCCCAAAATGTTGAAGAATTCTGGTAAGATTTATTAATTGAGTTAAAAACGTGAGTTTGAGAAAAAGTGAAAGATAACATTTAGCCAACCTTTGTCGAATATGATCCGTAGCATCCGTAGTTATTGAACTTGATGGATTTCTTGAGTGAGGATTGCTGAATAGATTTTCCTGTAGTTCAGTCATAGCTAAATCCAATTGGGATTTTGCATATAATGATGATCCGGCATGATCCAAATAACAGGATTCTGCAAATAAATGCAAACATACAATTTTATTCATGATCCACATTCATGATCCACATCGACCTTATGTACTACCTTTAAGACGAACAAATTCATCTTTTAACAGCAAAAGTTTCTCCGGCGTTAAGATTTCTTCATAATCTTCACTGTTCAAAATAAAGTCTTCCACTTTATTAAACCGATCCCCCTCTTCACGTCCCATTATTATTATGTCTTAACAATGCGAAATTAATACCTCTATTCAGTTAAGACTGTAACAATTAATAAGATAATTTATAACTGAAGTCTAAAATAATAATCAACTGTTAATTTAGATTGACTGCCAATAACAAACTAAAAGTGAAATATGCCTCGTGCACAGAACAACATTTGGTTATTAACCAATACTTAACAAGATTATCTAGGTATGCAAATGTTGTATGTACGTATATATCTGTATAATATGTTCCACGGCTGGTCTGGTCCTCTTGCTGTTCCATTATTCTCTCCAGTCATTCTCATATCCATGAGTGTGTGTTTTACGTATAATTGCAATTATTATTGTTTTTGTGACACTTGTCCAAAAGAGCTGGGATTGGATTGGATGGAGTAGATAATTTCTTAAGTATGTGTAAAAAAACAGACGACGGACATACTTCATTTTATCAGTTGATTTGTTCAAGAAGTAAAGGATGAAAATCATTAAAATCGTGTGATGTGATTATTTTTTCTCCTTGTAATACAAAGTTGTATATATATTTTACAACGAGCAGAAAACTACATAACATAAGTGATGGAAGGCCTTGAAAATGCATCTCTGCAAAAAATGTGTTGAACTGACACTCGTTAAAATTGCATGATGTATTGTATGTGAGTGATATGTAGCATGTCTCAATTTTGTTCGCATGCACAAAAGAAATTGACTGGCATGCTTCATGACATGCTTCATGTAGTTTGCTCGTGAACGGATTTTTGAGTTGAATGATACCAAATTAAAACACACCGAAGGAAATGACTATTCAATTTTTCAGGTGAGAACAAGTGATGATGACGCACGATCAATAAATTTAAAGCTTTTAACTTTCGAGCATCTAACGGAGCTATGCACGTATGCATTAATCCATGTGTCTGTGTTCTTCAATTTGTCCAATTTAACTCTATTTGTCAGTACTTATTTGTATAATGAAATGTAATTAGGCTATAACGAATCCGATCAGTACATACTTTAATATGTATAATCGTTATGGTGGTAGTCTGGCAGTGACATTAAATGTTTGTTCGTCTGTCTCGCTTATTAACATTTTTTAGTTAAGAGGAAATTGCAGATAATATAACAAGCACAGAATGAAACTGTGCAATTTCAGAAATGGATTTTGCCAAAGTCTTTTACTCTTTCTTTTGGCATGTTCCCTTATTGCGGTGAGTGTTAATAGTAAAAGTAAGGAAAAACGCACTTGTCACATAGGAGATGAGGACGATGGAGAATCGACAACATTGTCCGGAGATAAACTTCTTAATTACTTGAGCAGCAAGAGTCCATATCGTTTTGATGAAAAGCATGAAAAACAAAAATCATACTTGCCATTTAAAGGTAAGGTGATTAAACAAAACAATAATGTTTAAATAAGTAGTATTATGAAAATGACAAATGGTTTGCATTACAGACTGTGAAGCAACAAAGATTTGGTATTACGGTCGACATGGGACAAGGAATCCGGGAAAGAAAGACACAATCAGGATGGGAAAGCTACTTTCTCCAATTAGAGATAGAATTGTATCTGCTTATGATGCATGTCATGGTAAATATCAACATACAAACATATTGTATACATATATATATGACATGTTATCCAATATAGGAGGACTTTCTAAGAAACAAGTCAAAAAATTAAGGGAATGGGAAATAACTAAGAATGTCACGCTTGCGTATGAATCGCATTTGGTAAAACAGGGTATTAAAGAATTGAAGGGGATCGGAAAGAGATATCGTAAACGGTTTCCGCATCTGTTTTCATCCGATGGTGATTTAAACAAGGTTGGACAAATTGACTTGTATGATTTGTCTTTTGTAACAATATTCAGTATTCACAATCATGAATTTTTCCAGATGCAAATAAAAAGAACCAACTCACAGCGTACTGTCGCAAGTTCTGTGGCATTTGTTCAAGGCGTCTTTGATAAAACAAACGTTTCACAAACCTTATTTGAGGCTCCTGGAGAATCAGACGCAATGCTAAAGGTATTCATCCAAATGAATGCAAATTAGCGAAGTTGTATTAGTTCGTGTCTACATACATTGTCTGTATTGTAGTTCTATGAAACCTGTTCAAAATGGTCGGAGCAAGTGGAGGAGAATCCATCTGCATTTATTGAACTAACAGATTTCGAAATTTCTAACGTTATGAACAATACAATTACTCAAGTATCTGAACATTTGGGATTAACTGAAGAATTAACATTGGAAGAGATAACAATAATATACACAACTTGTGCGTTTGAAACTGCGTGGAAAAATGGAAAATCGTCCCCTTGGTGTGCTGCGTTTGGAAAGGAAGATTTAGAAGTAAGAGAAAATATGAAATTATAATTTTTTTTTAATAATTGACCAAGTGTTAAAAATATGTATAATTTAAAGGTAATGGCATATCGGGAAGATCTCGATTATTTTTGGAAAGATGGATACGGTCACAGCATTAATTATGAGCAAGCTTGTCCTCCATTTGATGACCTTCTCGACTTCATGGGGTTAGCAAACATACCTGAAAATGATTAGTAATCTAATAGAACAATTAGTTGCGGTATAGATACAACCCTGATTCTATATATCAGGCATGATGTACTTTTTGCAGGAATACAACGGATACTAAAGTAAAAGCATACTTTTCCCATTCTGGAGCCACCGTAAAAATGTTGGCAAGGCTTGGACTGTTTAAAGATAAAACTCTGCTGACAAGTGATTCATTTCTGGAATTGAAGGATTCTTACAAGTGGAGAACAAGTCTTATCGACACAATGGCAACTAATTTAGCATTCGTTTTATACGAGTATGCGAACGAATATTTAAAAAAACTAATAACAAAATTAGGAAATAGTGTAAAATGACATTTTGTGATAGGTGTAAAGACCGACTTGATCCAGAGATAGGATTTCTATTTCAAGAAAAGCCAACTGATATACCAGCATGTGAAAATAAATGGCATTGCTCATTTGGACAATTCAGGGATGCGATAACTGACAGGATTGGAACCTGTGATTTTAACATGACATGTAGTTTGTGATAATAGGAAAATAGTATTTTAACAACTAAAGATATGACAAATAAAATGTGCATATACATCAATCAAGTAATGAGTTGGTTCCGAATGTTTTATTGGTTTTCGTTAGCCAGCCACGATTGATTGGGTGATTTGCCTCTGAAATGAGGTCCGGAGTATCGAGTAACATAAAGATAACTAAGCTATTAGCAAAGTTGTTTGCTATTCTCGTAGTAATAATAACCGAAGGTAAAGTGAATGATATAATTTAGAGCAGAGTAACAATAATGCTATTTTGAATATCCTGATACAAATGGTATATCTGTACAAAAGAGGAGTTTTAGTTGCATATATAGCGCAAACTTAACCCATTACATAGATCTCCATTAGCTTGATTATAACAGTAATTAAATATCTGTGTTATCGTAACGTCATATGTTATGAAGTCCTGAATTCAGTTTTTGTATTCACATTTCTGGAGCAAATTTGAAAACTTTCAATAGTAAGTCTGTTTAATTGCATACTAGTATGAAAATCCGATTGATTTCATTTGCATACACGTATCGCAAGCAATATTAAGTTACCATTCCGAAATCAGCTCTGCTCTAGCAATTTATTCTATAACTTTTAAAACTTTTCCTACGGCGATAGTTTTCCCTGTAAGGATTAAAAATTAATGTTGTAGTACAATCATACAAATTAGAACATATGTATATAAATGTGGTAAATAAAAAATACCTTCGTCCCTTAGCGTGAATCGTCCCAGTTGTGGGTAGTTTTTGAAAAGTTCCATACAGATTACTCCGTTTGTTTCTAATCTCATAATGGCCACTTGGTCTTGTTTCACGAACCTTGGACCTATAAGGAAAAATTTGATTCGTTAGTAAATCTGAATGATCAACAGGAAACATTTCAAAATTTAAATACTTACGCGTCTTCGATTTCTCTCCAGTTTTCTTATCCATTAAACAGATTAAGGCCTGGAAATATAGTCGAATAAATACAAAATAATTTTATTGCTGCTTCACATATTATAATAAGATTATTATTTGAAATAAGCACACTGTACCTTCACTGTCACCTCCTCCGACGAAGTGTGAATGTGCATAACAGCCGTGTATCCGGCACAAATGATATTCTTATATTCCAAAATAGCTACCTACAAATTTCAAATTAGGCAAAATGAGTAATCATTAATATAGGTCACCAAAATTGACATGTATGCAATTATCTATTAAAACGAACTTGAGCATCAAAAACACGGCCAACAGTACACGGATTACTTGGGTCACAAAGGATGAAACCAGAAGACACCTCTTCTTCCTCGATTCCTTTTAATTTAATCTTTACATTCTCTCCGGGACCCACAGCAGTCACTTCATCATCATCGGACCACAATTGATCAATAGTAACGGTAGTCCTATTAGGCATAATAACGAGGGTTTGGCCCTTTTTGGCTGAAAAATAAGATGCAGCATGTTATTAGAAATCGTGGTTAAAATAATTTCTAAATCCCCAGTTCTTTCATATTTTATGTATTAAGATTTAGATTTATAATTAATGCTCACCTTGACCAGACTCCACCTTCCCCATTACAACAGTTCCCATGTCTTTGTATTTATCAACAATTGGAAGCATAAATGGACCATCGTACTTGCGGTCCATTGCAGGCAAATCATCAATAAATGGGATGAATGGACCCCCGCTGTATATTACATCAAATTATAAATGCAATAACAATATGTCCTTTATCAGTATGCTTTACTTTAAAATAATTACTTACGTGTACCACGGGCATGTAGCCCGATCCACAGGATCTTTCAGTCCAGCACCTGTTGTAGAAATCAAATTACAGATATAGCCTATTATGGGTCTTTGGAATAGCATCGGTCAGTCACATACCTGTGAGACCTGAACAGGGCATGAAGGTCAGATCCTTAGTAGGATTGAAGCCCAATTTTTTAAGGAAAGGCAGCAACTTCTCCTTGCACTCGTTGAATCGTTCCTCTGACCACTCGACTGTAGGGTCATCCATTTTATTAATAAGCTAAATATAAAAAGGTTTTAGTACGTTATACACCACTCCTTATTCAACTTCAATACATTTAAATACTTACCACCACCAAGAACTTGACGCCTGCGGACTTAACCAACATCGCATGCTCTCTCGTTTGACCTCCCTTCTCAAAACCGGTTTCAAATTCTCCTTTACGAGCAGAGATAACCTAAAGCAGAGTTCAAAATTGATTTGAAATTTAAGCAGGTGACAGTTGGCCAGATGTCAGTAATATCCTAACTAAATTATACAAATTTTTAATGATGAACTGAAAACTCACCAGTACAGCCAAATCTGAAACAATAATAAATATTAAATTAACTATCATTACTAAGAATGTAAATCTTTTTTGCAATTGCAGACTTACCAGCTTGAGCAGCTCCACTAATCATGTTAGGCACAAAACTTTTATGACCAGGCGCGTCTAAAATTGAAAAGTGCTTCTTGTCAGTTTCAAAACAGGCACGACCAACTTCAACTGTTTTTCCCTTGTCGCGTTCCTCTGCATTAGTGTCTAGAGCCCATGAAAGGTACCATGTTTCTCGATTCTTTTCTTTTGCTTCCCTTTCGTATTTTTCCAATGTTCTCTTGTCCACCATTCCAGTCAAGTACATTATTTGACCCCCAATCGTCGACTTCCCGGCATCTGTACAAAGAATCATTTTCAGTATTCAGTCCTCAATATTTCTAAGTAGTCAATTTTATATCGTTTAATTTACTAACCGACATGTCCAATAAAAACGACATTAATATGCTCCTTTTTGCTTTTGGTCTCCTCTGGGCGCACAGGCTTCTTCTTGATTCGAGGAGCAACTTCTGAATCATCTTCCGGAAGATCACCGTCTGGACTGTCCCCTTCCTCCGCAACTTCCTCCCAACTTTCTGGTGCAACGTCTCTGGAACGAGCTGCAGGCATTTCAACATCATCGCCTAAAACATCAATTACTAATAATTACTTGACTTTGACTTGAATTAATAAAGTCGCAATCAATACCATTGGTGGTAGGGATGTCAATGTTAGATGGTGGTTGTGGCGTTCTAACGAGGAAGGAAGGCACAAATTCGGCAGCGTTCACTATAAAATGTAATTTGATAAGTTTAATTTTATAATTTTAAATCCTTAATAATTTTCGGTACTCACCATTCAAGTTTGAAAATCTTGAAGAAACTCCGTCATCCCCGTGATCGTCCGAGCAGTTGGTCTTGCTTTCCATTGTATCCATTTCGTTAATGGTCGGGCTTTCCTCCCCTTCCTTATTCGGAATTGTACTAAAGAACACACAAACCAAAATTAATAATGAATTTACAGCTTATATCGTCTAAAACAATGTTTTTGTAAATATTTCTCTTCTACAAGTCTGTTTACAAATAATTCCACCATCAAAACATGTTCCACTCCAATAATTGGAGTCCAATTTCTCCCAAACAGAAACATTACGCCATCATTTGTATCTAGCTCACTCTAAAAAAATCATGCCATCCGATCCATCCATATTTCGTCACCTACTCATCATCCAGATGAACGAAAAGAAACGTCACTCTCATATTCACCTACCTGAATTACCAACAGCTTCTTCTTTCGTCGTCTGTTCTTCTCCCACTACGACCAGCAACCAGTCGGAGTGGAACCGTTGACATCCACTAAACCTAACTACCTACTACCCTTATCAACGATCCCTTGTACACCGGCTAATTTCAACACTTTATTTAATAATAGTCACAATTATTATTAAATTACTACCAACCAAGAAGAATAACAAGTCCTCTCTCTTTCACAAAATATGGGTGTGGAAAAGAGGGTGCCTTAAACAGGATCCAAACTTGTATAGCTGTGATCTGTTCCTTACTAATTAAGGACACTTTTTTCAGATAACCTTATTTTTGCTTATCTTCTTGTCCTTAACCGTTCTTGATAAAGGTCACACGCAGTTGAGAGAGAGAGATGAAGAGAGGTAGAAAATATGTGAGTGAGTGAGCGAGAGGCAAATTGTGTCAAAGAAGTCCGTTCCTCGTGTAGTGCATATGTTGGGGGCCGAGTTGGATGGGAAGGCGACAGGGTGCGTGGTGGGCTAGCCTCCAAAATCCCATACCGATTCTCAATGCGCCCCAATTATGACATCTTGACGAATGAATAAAATGAGACGGTTCAGATAAGTCGCTTATCTTTTACAAATAAGAACGATTATTTATTTATCATATAGCTCATCGTTATTTTTTCACAATGCACTACGTTCTAATCATGTTTATAAATTTTCTTGTTTAGCTAGCTTTGAAGGAATCGTGGTAATCTGTAATAATGCTTATCGGAAGATATTATCCTCAGGGAAAGGTGAAGGTTTATTGTGTAATAATAATAAGTTGAAGGTGTATTACTGGAGGGAAGAGATCAATTTGAGAGGAAGGTTTACTTGGATCAACAACTTTGCATTATTTGGCGAATTGGAGATTTGATAATTTTGAGACGTGGGAGTATTATTAGCAGTAGGAGGAGAAAGTTAGAGAGAAAGTTATTAGAAATGGAAGAACATGCTTGAAAGACGGTTAGGTGATAGTTTACACTAGCTAGGTTAGGTTGGTGATGGTCAATGAGGTTCGGTTGAGTGGGTGGGTGGCATGTCATGTACAAACTTTAATTTTGCATCTTTTTCATTCTGACAGAAGGGATTAAAGACACGACTTAATTGAATTTCTTGGCTGAATGAATGGCATAAATAAGTACTCTCTCTTTTTTTAGATTGTTGATAATCCCATCATTTATTTATGGGCGACTAGTCGCATGATGATTGTTGTGGTTGCCACCGCCATGATGATGAATTCCATTGTTGGGGAGAGCGGCGGCAATGTTGGCGTTGGCAATGTTGACATTTGATCCTGATCCTGCTGGTGCATCCGGGGCGCCAGGGAAATGACGTGGACTGCCAGGATTCTTGTACATCATATTACCACCACCACCCTGTGAATGCTTCAACTCATTGTGGTAGACGAAGAGTATGAAGAGATAGAAAATATAGAGGATCACGGTGAAGATGACTGGAATCGTAGTTCCGTAGGCGTTCAAAAAGTCACCTACGATAAAATTTTAATTTTAAATCAATCAGCTAAATTTGATTCTTTAAAAAAAGATTCTGGTTTAACAACCTTCAGGTAAAGTTGGATTTAAAAGAAGCTGGAAATGCATCAAGACAAATCGTTCAGTGAGAATGACGAGGAGCACGATACCACCAATTCCCACCAACACGGAGGACTCCTGTGGATGATAAAGTACAAATTAATTCATCTTTTTGATCTGTTAATTAGTGAAAATATAATTATGAATTAAGGTATAGGTAATATTTCCGGATGTTCTTTTTTATCAGATTAGATTCAACAGGTTGCATATGTATTAGATTGAATAGCATTGCCTGATGAGGCTGAGATTTGTACGGAGTTTGTCCTCCAGGTATGAATGTCAACAAAGGTCACAAGTCAAAATAAACACGATATTCGTCATCCAAATCCCAAACCTATTTACCGCCGTCAAATCTTAGGACCCAAAAATGTACACTCTCAAATTTGAGAGTGACTACAAGGTTCACTTTTGACCTTGACATGAGGTGGGGTCACATCGATTCCCAAAAGCGGAGAAAACAGATAAGCAGACGGACAGAGCGTTCCCATAAAGAGGTTTCACCTCGATCTTAATAATTAATACCAAAAAGGCACAAATTGTCTTCATCTAACATTCCAGGAGCTAATTTCCTAGCTCGTTAATCAAAACAGACAATACGACAGATATTACTACTACTTCTGCTTCATTAAGACTGCTCTGTTAAGAAAGAGCATTCATTTTAGGTTTCATTTGTTTTTTGGCCGATATTATTTAGAGAGACTCCTCCTGAACTTACTTTTAACCAAGAACACAGACCAAACATCCGTGTACAGAAGTTAGGAGGATGGAGGTGTATAATGTAAGCAAGTTGACAGGTCAAATTTCTACCACTTTCTTGGTCTATTATAGTTTGTAGTACTAGCAGTGAAGTTAAGTTTGGGACCAAGACAAGGACAATATTAATGAAATGAGAACACTTTTCTCATTTCTGGCGAGTCTCAAGACTCACCCTCACCATTTTCTGGAACCTCTACCAACCAGGCTAAAATAAAGTTGAGGAGGAATCTGGAATGCTTTCTCCACTTTTGGTGCAGGAAGAAGGAACCATGTAAAGAAATCAACTCAAGGAGGAATTTACGACAACTTGAAAAAGTCAAATGGACCGTTCAGAAATTACGTGTGGGATATGAATTGGATCAAAGCCAATTCATACGACAGTTATATCTCCTTTTTAGCAAGTATATTAAGGAAATTAGACCTGTTTGGTGAAACTATGAGACGACTCTCTTCACTTTTATGATCGTAACGTACTCACATTTCTCAAAAAAATGTAGGAAAATCAATTTGGATTCATGCATTTTTATTTTAATTTGCTGCGTCATATTTGAATGCATCTCCATAAGCCGGAGAGATTTGAAAACTTTCACGTTCAACTTTCTCTCTTTTAAGATTTCTAGGATTTTCTTTCGCCCACACAATCATCTTCACCTAAATCCTTAGTTTTACCTTATAGGTCTGTCTGACTTTGATTAAATTCAATTTACACTTTGCATCTCATTGAGCACTGGCCCTTAAAAAATAAGGTGAGTGATTATTATTTCCATCCAAGTTTCTTCAAGCTTGCTATGAAAACGAACATCATCATCATCATCTCAAAATAAATTGAAACATGACAACTTTCACCCTTCGCTTTCTCTCCACTTCTAAGAAAGATTGACCAAAATCCTATTTCGACATTAATTCAACTTGACATATGACATGCGGCATTTGTCATTTGTCATGTTCAACAGCAAATGTTGCGAAGTGAAATTCTGTCACATAGCACTTTTTACAACATGATGACGGACCATGTTGTCATTTCATTTCACAAAATGTATATGAAATGGAACAAAGAAACGAAAAGGCCAAGGCGTAGGCTTGTTGTCGGATTGACAGTAATCAGAGCGGAATTGACCACGCGAGATTTGTCATCATCATCATTCTCAGTCCAATTCAATTTATATTGTTTCTGACTGGATTGACAGAAACCAAAGCAAAACAAAACAAATAGAAATGTTTTTGGGGGAAGAACTGCTTTTAATCTTAATATACATCCTTCCTGCTCATCATTGTGAATCTTCTAATGTGGATCTTGTAATGTTGCAATGCTTTTAAAACAGACAACAGAACAGCAAATATTTGCACGTGCGGACATACGAGCTCATTCGCTTTGTTCTCATACATGCAGTGCAGTACTTCTGTACTTATATACGACCAAGTTTAATTATGTTGACACACGATGAAATCTAATATGCTAGTCACAGACTGACGAAGTAAGTACCATCGTGGGTAAAATAGCAGTCACAATCATTTCTTTAAGCGTTAAATGTTCGCTTTTTTCAGCGACCAAATATAACAATATACTACACTTCTTTGTCCAAAAGAGTCGGTCAACAATTTGTGAAAACGACAAGCACAATTTTTTGTTTGTTTTTTTTTGGAAAGCAAAGCAAATCTCTCCATCCAAACTCTATTATTCTCATATTATTCCCTACATCAGTAAAAGGAGTAGATTTTTTGGCACTTGAGAAAGTTTTGAACCGAAATATCCCGTCGTTCAGTTCAATGTGCAGCTGTTTGGCCTCTGTCAGAATCGTTTTTGAATGCAATTCAGAGCTCTGTTTTTGTGTGAATATACATGAAAAAGTAAAAAGCGCACTCAGAAAGAAGGAGAAATCGGTCAGGCAGAGGAGAAATGGAACAATGGACGCAACTTTCTTCTATCTAGCTGTCTTCGTCCTCTTTATACTTCTTGTTAGATTTGCTTGCTGCTTAGAGCGGAGCAAAGCAGACAGTCAAATAAAAGGGGAGAAAGCAAAATAAAGTAGGTATATTCAAGCAGAACAGAACAGAAAGAGAGTGAAAGTGAAGAATGAATGAAGGAGAAATGTGCGAATTGAGCTGAGATTGTTGTTGGAGAGCTAAAAAGAAGTATGTATGTATTTTATAATTTGTTCATATACAGCACACACATCACCTATTTCTCCTCAGAGAAAGCACTTGAAATATCGGTATGTCATAGAATTGTCATGTCATATAATACATAGTGTACTGCAATGGATTGACTGACCTCAAGAAATTCTGAAAAGAAACATAAATGAATTCACTTCACACGCTCCCCACGGTTTGTACAGGACAGAAGAAGCACCCCTCGCATTCATTCATTTCTTGATGAAAGAAATAAAAGTACAAAAGACATTCCTCAGCAAACACGCCTCTGGTTTTGGTTGCAGAGGTTTCAAACGTGATTGTGAAGAATAACATATAATTTATTACGGCTGAGAACGTCCAGTGACTTGAGTTGAGTTTGCGAACATTAATAATTTTGGGTTAGTCAATAAAACAGTTTCTTTTTATCTATATCATCATCATTATTTTGTATACTTTTGTATAAAGTATATATTTTGTATAAGAAATGAATTAAGTTCGGTTGAGTCAGCAGGAAGCAGGGAAGAAGACGACGGCACTTCATGACCACCACCGCTTATTTTCTAATGTACAAAGAAATTCCACAGTCTCCAACCGAAGAAAGCAAATAAAAGTTTAGTTAGTCGTCTTTTTTGTTCTTAGTTTAAAACAACAAAATCAGGACTTGCTTGACTGAATTTGAAAGCTTATGCACTTTCTCCACTTATAACACTGCATGATGGGACTTGACTTGTTTGGATGATGGGATGTGAATGGATGGATGGGTCGGGTGGGACTAAAACACAGCCGTTCTTTCTTCAACAAACAGTTGTGTCTATTCAAAACAAAAACTTCAAAGTTTAAAGTTTCTTTCAAACACTGTTTTCATTTCCCACTTTGCAACTTTTTGCTAATTTGATTATTTTCATTAAACGTCAGAGCCCTTCCAAGTTGAAAAGGAAGATGGAAAATTTGGGTGGATATGCATCATGATCATTCTATGTCTATTTGACTTCTTGTTCATTTATCATCATGTTTTATGCATTTCGAGGTTAATTATATTATGTAAGTATTTGGTTTAGTTGATTGAAATTAAGGGAGGATGAGCCACATAGGAAATATCAATATCAATTAACATGAAAGAAATTCCACCTCATTTCTCATCAATGGGAAAGTCAATCAAATAAAATCAGTTATGTATTGTATTGTAATGGACTGCATGTCCATCTTTGTAATGTTCTCTCTTATACAAATGGTAGACAAACACAATGCGTGTCTCTCCTTTATCCTTTCGTCCACAAAGTCCCTGAGCCTTGACTCACTCTCGAGTTGTAACTTTCTCCTTGAGTGAGCACATTGTTCAGAGACATGCATTTAGAAGACATCTCCAATCTGTCTTAATTTAGGACGATTTGATATATTCTTAAGATAATGCACGTGAAACGAAACAAGAACGTGTATAGAAATGATGAGCAATGTGTTGTTGTTTTGGATTTTTTAGGAGAAAGGTTTCTGACGAGTTTGCAAAGTACGTGCAAAAAAATATGTCAATTTGTCCACATATAACGATATGTATGGACGTAGCAGAACTTTCACTTTCACTATTCCGGTTAGCTTAACGTATGGACCAAAGTTCATTACTTGGATCCTAGTTAGGGAATAGATTAAGTTGAGAGTACTCTGAATTAGTTGTGTTGGAATGGGCTCTGTCACAACAACCTTCATTCATGATTATGGATGGTGGGGAATGTGAGAGACATGTATTATTACAAGAAGAAGGATCGAATCAAAGGAGGAAAGTAATGACTGGAAACTAAAGTGAGTGAGTGTGGGTGCAGAGTAGAAATACTGGAGATGGAGTAAATTATGGTATTTCCTTGTCGGTTGGTCGTCGGGAAGAAGAATAATCGCCAGGGAGGGTGAATGGAAGGACACGGAAGTTAGTTAGTTGCTGCTGCAGCGTCCCAGTTGCTGCCACGTCGAAAAGAAAGTCAGTCTTCTCTCTCTCAACTAATTTGGCTGCCTGAGACGACGACAACGCCGAAGGTTGAAGCCATTTAATTGGAACACTTCACTTTGATCTCACCACTCCATAGTTGGATCGAGGTTGATACTGATGCGATATCAAGGGACGAAAAGGAACAACTGGGGACTTATAGGATTGGATGATTTATTACTTGAATTGTGGTTTGGTTTGGTTGCCTGTCTAATTCTTCCAGCGGTGACATTATTAATAGGGCGAGCATACATAAACAAGAGCTGTTTGGTGTCAGATATGACGACGTGGGTGGATAAATATATATAATTACAAGAAAATAAACATAATTTTACTTTCTCTAGAAGGATAATATTAATAATTTGGGCTGTGTCACAAACAAATCATACGCATATTATACCTTTAGTTTCTTAATTTTGAATTTGTGCGAACGAGAAATGCAAACGAATATGTAAGAGTTAAGTCCATTAATGCCATTAGTCAGTCACACAGCCGATTAAGGGAAACTTATGCTTCCTCTATACTTTGTCATTAACTTTCACTTCACCTTCATGTTTGTGGTTCGATTCTGAACTAATTGCAAGAGTTTGTAAATCACCTAAACTTTTGAATTTTGCAACATAATTCACAGAATTTGTTATTATAGACGAAGAGAAAGTTGTATTGGTTGGTTTGGTTTGGTTAGCTTCTCGGATTAATTTAACAAGTTATTATTCGTATGATGGCTTATTATTATGTTCAATATCTTGTAAATTATATACCGTAATTTTCAGGAATGGAATTGCTTTGCGGTATATGAAAAGGAAGGATGAAGTATGTATCCTTGCAATTTTAAGCCTTCAATTATTATTATACCTTCCTTCCATGACTTATGTACGTGATCGAACTAGCCAGCTTGATTTTGATTAGGAAATGAGGTCCTTTATACAGCAGGTAACTAATAACTAACTAATTAAGTACATGATTACAAAAGTTGTCTCATTTCTCGTGAAGAGATTAATCACGATTCCATCTCAAAGTTATAACCATGCTGTGATGATAAATCCTTCAAATTGGAAAGTAGACATGCAGGCGAAATTAGGATTTTTACTGATTACATCCGTTTGAAGCTAACAAACAGGAAAGGAGAAAGTTTAATGAGTACTTTTAAATGAGTTTAAAAATTTGGCTATAGGTAATGTGTATATCTACTTTATTCCTACACAATCTTATGTTACGCTCTACGACTCATTTGGGATTTTGCCTAGAGTCAAATCTAATGAAGTTGGTTGGAAATGAAGGAATAAGGCAAGAGTAGAAGGCATTCAATTTAATTTTGCGTCATCTCTATCTCCCTTGTAATTATGTCCATCCTTCTCAAATGCTGTAGATTTTAATACGCACAGAAAAGCAGTCACCCATCAACCAACGATGCAGGACAAGACGATATCTTAGCCCAGCATGAAAGTATTCCTAAAGGGAACACATGTTTTGTATCGTTATTGTATTCATATGCAAATAGTGATGAGATTTAATTAGAAAAGTTAATGCCATGAAAAGTCTGATGCTTGTTTCATGGCTAATCCATCCATACATATGATGCCATCCTTTAGGTTATACGTGGTTTATCATACATGCATATTCTAGCGATGATAACCACAATGGATAATATACATATATATGCAGCCTTATGTATCTATAATACGCATATAGTGCCCAACCCATAATCAAAAGGTAAGTACACATGCAGTATACAGTACACAGTAAAACAAGGCTAACAAGAGTATAATGAGAAAATGAGATGAGAGAAGACCTCCTCAAGACATATCACCGTTACTTTGTCAAAGGGAGCATGAAATGTCTCAAAATGACGCATTTCCACTTTCCACGCAAGAAAGATCATTTCTTTTGTGGAGGAGGAGGACCCCAAAGTTTCATTTCCATCCGGCTCAGTGCACTTCTCAAGAATTTGTGGAATTTAGAAATTACAGAAACAAGCCTCGAGACAAATAGCGGTACGTCCTCCTCCTTTCTCTCATCCCGCACCATTTTTAATCTCTGCGCCTCGTCGTTAACTTTGCTGAGCTCAATTTCCTCGACGTCGTGTCGTGCCATCCCGATACTACGTTTATGGAATCTTATGTGATGATGATAACTTTTTTGTGGAATGGAATGGATGCCCAATTTTCTGGACATGGATGCCAGCTAGAAATATGCACTCCATCAACTAACAACTATTTTTGGGTAATATTAAATATGAGCCAAAAAAAAACACGCATATTTTTATTATTATTATCATCATCTTCTCCGCTCGAAAGTCTGCCTCGACTTTATTGCAACTCTAAGCAAAACAACACTGCTGACTACAACGTAAGACATCAATTTAGAATTTTCTGGCTGAGGTCAGTCTGTCTGTCTTGGAGGAATATTTTATTTGATTGAACACCCCACCAAGTAACAAACAAGCTGAAACAAGCATGACCATGAGAAGGAAGGAAGGAAGATGAAGTGGGTCATCAGACCTGTCCTCATGATTTGTCACCCATTCTGCACAACCAAAAGTACAGTAAAACTAAAAGGAACAACTACTACATCAGCAAGTCTTTCACCAGCATCCATCTCATCCAAGAAGACAACTAACTCACAGTCTTAGTAGAATATGCTTGCCAACCAGCGTTTCAGCAAAATATCCAGCGTGTTGGTTGGTCTGGTTGTTGCATTCATTCTCCTGTTATTGAAATCGAAGGAGAAAGTTCCATCCAGAAATTCTGTGGTTAAGTCAAAGTGGAGGATTTTCGTCACTTTTATTCTATCCAAATATGCCCTGACTTCGACAGTGAATGGCCCAGATTGGCAAGAAAAGGTGACAGGGACACTTTGTCAGCGAAATCGGAACATAGCCAAACCACTTCAACTTTGACTCAATCAGCATCAAAATCTAAATCTAGCAAATCGTTGGCTGGTCCTATTTCTAGCGTTGCATTGCACTGCTCAATTTGTATTGAAACTGTTGAGGTGAAACGTCATGTTGGCCTTTATCGCATTGACTTTCAACACCTTTCACTCATTTATCAGACCAAATCGACCGCAACTCAAGGAAATTCGTTAAATTCTTGCAAAGGGAGTCAAATTGGCAACGTCTGCTACCAACGAGACCTTTGTCATGTACAGATTCTTCACAATTCGAATTAAATTGACATAGTCAAGTCAGTCACACACACCTTATACAGATACGCACACTAACTATGAGCGAAACTGTTGTGAAAGCATGCCTCAAAATTTAACATCTGTGACACGTAATATTGGTTTGTCTTACTAGCTTTCCAAACGACGTGCCTCAAATTGTACACAATTAGTTGACCCTATTTTCATTCCTCTCTGACATCTTCCCAATCCTATCCAGACAGCTGACACCAACCAAACAGTTCAGCGGATGAGTGAATTAGTGACTGAATATACTTATGTAAGTAATTCCACCATGTCAACTTTGGTCAGGTTTGACTGTGGGGATGAGTAATTTTACGATATTATTATTTGTCCAAGTTTACAAAAGCGTCGTCTGTCATAAAATAAAGTTTATCGTCCATCTCTCCTCTGCCCTAATTAAGTGGTCCATTTATACAAATTAAGTAATTAAAAAGAATATTTTAGAAATTACCTCATCCGCACCACGAAACGTCATAAAGCCACTCGCGAAGAAGAAAACGGCAAACAACAGGGCCAGCAAGGCTTCCAGACTTCCTATTATTTAAAAAAGAACAAAGAAGAATCAAGAAACAATTCAATTCTTGCCTTGTAGATTCAAGATACAAAAGTATACAACAAAAAAGGAATCATCATTATTTTTATTACACTGCGAAATAGTCTCTACATTAATTGTGACCATAAGTTTTGGGATAAAATACGGATTTATTTGAGCGGAGAACAAAAGAAGAACTACATAGCAGAAATGATGATGATGACGATGGAGACATAAATTTTATATTTTTGTGTTTGCACTGGCAGATAAGGAAGGGAGGAGAAATGATAATGAAAATAGTAGTAATGAGCTACTAGAGTAATTGCGGAGGCGTGCAAGTAAAGTAAAGTGGAATTCATTCCGCATTGCATTGTGAATTCGCATCAGGAAAGGAAAGCCTAGAAGACCAAGCAGAAGAGCAAGCAAATAATGGAGACAAGAATGATAATAGTAACAAGATGGATGAGATCTTCTCTATTTTGCTGCTATTCCATTCCGAAATGTAATGGGGTGTTAGCGAGGTGGAGTGGTGGTGGTGGTGTGGTGGAGCGTTGCATGCATACATTCATTCATCATGAACCAAACCAAGAGAAAGTCCTAGAGAAACAAAAACAATCGAAACAGAGATCTCTGATAGCTTTCAACAAGCATAACTATTGTGAAATTTCCAATATTAGGATATTTCACAATTCTGATGATGGTTATCTTAACCAATCAGCAGAGAATTCGGAGAGTGTGGAGCATCCCATGTACGAAACGAATGAAATATTCTAAGTCCATTATTTCCCCATTTCTTTTGTCTCTGTAATTTCAAATCGGATGTGGAATAGGAATAGTGAAGTGTCGCCCCTCCATAACTTGGAGTGGAGGAGTGAGTGTGGTTATATGTTGCCTCCACACCGCAGTGTCGGAGTGTGTTGTATGTAATAAGAGTCCCGGTTTTATGGTGGTTGAATGAGGAGAGAAAGTGGTTAGGTTGCTGCTGCTGGTGGTTGTGCGGTGCCTGCTTTCTCCGAGAGAGAATAATGAGCAAGGTTCAATAAATTCCTGTTCTGTCTCTCTTTTTATTCTAATCTCTTCACACCCACACTCCCTCCCTTCCATATCCAACTAATTATCTGTCACGCTATTTATTTTCTACAGGGAATTACTGTATGTATATTGAATACACACTCGTCAATTCATAAAGCAAGCGCCACCACTCTGCATAAGTAAATTGAAAATGAAAAATGTACTGATTCTCATGCAAAGCATATGTATAAGGAAATTGTTTAAAAAAACTTACGATTCGTTAAGGAAGAAAGTGCCGTGGGTAGTATTCCAACTAACTGAGCGATGGCGAAATACTGAAAATATTTTGATAAGCCATAATGGATCATTGTGGATTTCCTTTTACAAATATTGTGGTAATGTTACAGACAACAGTAGAAAGCACGAGGCAAGGCAAGGCAAGGCCACATTCCATTTCCTTGGTTGGTTGGATCATCAGAGTTGGCATTTGCGATACGATACATATATGCACACTACATATTTTGTTGAGTTTGTGGTATTTAATTAAAAATTCGCGGAAACCAAACCAATGCTACATATTCATTCGTTTTGCATGTGCTGGGTAACAGCAGCTACATATACACAAAACACAATGTAATAACTAACTCGTCTGCTGATTATCAAGAACAGGGACGATTAACGATTTAGGAGTTCCTGTATTTGTGGGTTGTGCTTGCTCTATAATTTACTGACAGCATGTTCAGACACTACTGCATGGGAACTGAATTAAGCACAATAATTCTGAGTGTTGCTCTGCCTGTAACTTTGTACAACTAAACTGTTGCGGTGTAAAATGTAATCCTACTCAACGTTATTTCCTGTACTTCCAGCTTTTAATTTAATCCTATGAAAGTGGCAGTCTAATCCGTTTAACATGGAAGGAGGATAATAAGGAAGGAGAAAGGTAGGTAGCCTGCCTCACGATAACGTGCTGCCACTTTATTGCCTTGCCTCACTTTCACCGAATTTATACATTTTCCTGGTCGGATATCATCTCAAACATTGTATCATTATGCTTTTCGGTGTAAAGTTTATGTTCAAGTTCTGTTTTTTACTATTTCCTAAATTCCCAATTCACCTATATTTCTTTTTTACTGTTGTTGTTCAAATCGTGTATGATGATGCATAGGTAGTTACATGGTAAAGTTTTGTGTAAGAAAGAAGATTTATCCTGTTACTTCAATTCATGGAAAACAGTAGCAATCTCATCATTTGTTAGTTGTAATTTGGAAAATCTCATGAAATCCCTCTTTGAAATTTGCAAAGCTTATGTATAATATTGTTTTGCTAAAAGCTTCTCGGTCTATAATATTCGCTACTCTTCTATTCCGCAGCATTGAGGATGAAATGTAATGTCTGCTTTTATCGACAGGAAATGGAATAGTAGTATCTACTTAACTTTGTTTATTGTACAATCATAATTATATTATTACTTTGTTAGTTATTATTATTATTCAACGTTTGAGTTGAGTCTAATAACTAAATAAAGTAAAGTTTCATTCAATAGTGTCTGTCGATCAACCATGAGATATGGATGGAATAGACGCAGTGAAAGTGAAAATGATAAGGACACGTTATATACATAAGTATGTAGTTTGAAAATGGTATAATTTCCTTCGCAATTTCGCCAGCTCTCTTTAACAGATATCATAAAAAGTTATGACTTGGTGAATTAGTAGCAGTCGGTTGGGAGGGAATAAAATGTTTCATTTTGTACACAACAACAATATTATTATGGATGGTGTTCTGTTATTATTGAAAGATGGGGTTTGCAATGACAGTGTTACTTATCATCATCTGTGGCTTTTTGAAGAAAAAGAGAATAGCGACAATATTGGAGATATGAAATAAGGTGGTTTTCACAATAGAATACGATGTAAATTAGACCCTTGTTCCGAATGGGTGATGTGTGCGATATCCTTAAAAGTGATCTTTGTTTGTGGTTTTGTGGCTTTCACTGTCTTTCGGCCCAAGGGACCATTTTGACCCAACACATTTTTGGGGAATTGAAACATAAAACGGTTATCTCTGTCTGTTAACCTACTTCCCTGGCGATATACAAAGCAGGTTTGCCCTGTATTTATGGGATTGCGCCGGTAACCGCATATTTATTTAAGCGTTATATGCACGTTTAAAAGTAACCGGTGAAAAGATTGAATTTTACATTTTAGACAAAGTTTGAAATTTCAAAATGCTTACAACGTGTAAACTCGCCAAGAAGAAAACTGCGGCACGAATAGAGCAACACATGTCACCACTAAATTGTATTGTTTTCAATTCCCTCTGCGACTCAATTAGTTGAAATTGGAGTTGGTTTGTTGGTTGGCGTGTTTACTTTCACTTTTTGTGATTATTCTTCGATGTACAGTGCACACTTGATTTTGATCACATGTTGGATTTGCTGTTGTCCTCCAGAATTGTTTTGAATTTTAGAGATTTAATTTTAATTAATTTCGAAACTTAGCGCACGGACGGTAGACAAAAACGGATGGAAAGAATATATATAATACTTAATAACAGCCGCCGACGGACTTGTTCGGGATCGGTTGCAGCAACATCGGAATGAAGCGTTGTGTCCTCGCCATTTGAGTTCTGTTTTTACTACATCCATCCCTTCAACCCACTTCACCGGGTTCCGGAGCAGAGGAGAGAACAAGCTGGAGAAAGTTGGTGGTGAAAGTTACTCAAAAAGAGCCGGAAGGATGGACCAAGCGCATGTCTTCTCTCCTACAAATTCGGTAATTCTCACCAAATTACAAGAATTTTCTTCACCGGTGTCATTTCACTTTATTGCAGAAAGTTTTGCAGTGCATGTTGTGGTTATCATTATGTGGTATAATATTTACGAGGATACGAATTTTAGATTCGCTTGATATTGCATGCATGCATGCTACTCCACGACTGGATTCAAAATCAAATTAGATCAAATTAATTATTTTTATACAGTTGAGAAACAACTTTTTAGAAACTTTAATAATTAAATAGCGATTTTGCTGGTACGGTTTTTTGCCACCACAAAAACTGCAACCGCACCAGACCAAACCACCAGTTTTTAATTAACTTGATGCGATTCTCAGATTCAATTCGGATGAGTGATGGTTTAGACCAGACCAGAGGAGAGGTCGACTATGTATATTGCTACATAAGTAAAATTCCCAATAAAAAATAAAACTTTCTCCCATTTCATTCCTGGATGAAGTTAATAAGGTTAACCTATTCAGCAGCATGCTCCAATCGTTTCGGATATCTTGAGAATATTTCGACGAAGATTAATGGATTTTTTTTTTGTAATTTCTTTTTCTAGTCCGGTCCGGTCTTATTTTTTAATACTCACTCATCCCATATTTCTTCTTCCCCGTTTGGAATATTTCATTCTCAAACAACCATAACCACACAACCAACCACATGATCATCATCATCATTCTCATCGTATCATCATGCATGGTCGTCTTGAATAAGTTGGTTTTCCTTATATGTTGAAATTTTATGGTTTCCTTTCCCCCATCCGCTCCTCCACTCACCAAAATGTTTTACAGGATTAACTTTGCCAACTGATTTGCATTTTATTCCAGCTTAACTTAGCTTAACTTATATAGCTTCATCCTTGTCGACAGGTCGAAGAAGACCTCAGCAAGCACCCGACCTCAGAATTTGTTTACGGGCTTGTTAATGTTTATGTGGTTTGGGGTGTATGTCAGAATTTCAATAACCTTATATAACACAATTTGCCCATAAATAAGTAAGCGGCATCATCCCAAAATTTCATTATTTTCACTTCCTGAAACGAAACGTGGAAATTTATGGAAACAATGGCTATACTAATATATATCGCACAGTTATTATGCAATGTTCCCATTTAATTCACTCTCATGCCCTCCCGTAAAAAGAGAGAAAGTATCAAATCATCATTGTGCTGTGTCAAAATATGTGGTCCCTATAGCCTCGTTATCATACTGAGAACCAGATTATTAGAAGCTCATCCCAGTCTACATATCAAAAAGAGTGATTTTATCTGTTTATCTCTTTGCAGCGAATTCATGGAAAATTGTACTTTCTAATACATACACAAACTTGCTAATGTAATAGTGACGAAACATCATTGATTTCCCAAGAGTAGTATTAATTTGAATGTGTGCGTGTGTGTATGTGACCCGGTCTAAAGTGGTTGCATTGCATTGAAAAGTTTCAGTAAGTGAAATTACAAATTACTGGCTATACATTCGTTTCCTTCAGGGTTTATTTCGTATTTCTATTTTATAATTAAGAATGCAAATTTGAGAACAAAAAGAACGAACAGAGAGATGCAATTTTAAATTCAATTTCAGACATAGGAAATTGAAGTAAATTTTTAAACGTGTCAAATCACTCTTTCTTTCCAAGGAGAGGGTAACTAACTACATCAGTCTGTCTTAAACGAGAAACTGTATAAGTAGTAAAGTGAAGAGGAGAACAAATTTTAATTCAGTATTTCGCTTAGTTATCCTTAAATTGGGAGATAAAAAGCGGTCCCATCTGGCTGAATTTGTTTCTAAATAAATTATTTAGAGAGAAAGTACCATCAGAGGAGAAGAATGGAGCAAAGTTTGTTTGGTTGGGCTTATTTATCAGAGGCAGTAGGAGAAAGCAGCAGGTATATTATAAGAGAAAGCGACTCAAGTTCTTGTCAGTCAGTTCAGTTCAGTAATACTGTAAACGGCGGGTGTGGTTTGGTTGCATTAGTTGTTTCTCCCACACACAGTTTACTTGCATATATCTTCTTGCTTTTGTTGGTCCTTGCTTTCTTACTTGGGGAAATTGAGCCAGACAATTAGATCTGGATGGGACTCATCCATCTCATCTGATCCATATCACAAACAGAAGGAAAAGACAAGTAAGCAAAACAACCGGTCGGTCGGGTCTTCTGGTGTGCTCAAGTAATGGAAGAAATAATTCAGAGAGACTCTACGGCGAAGCTCACTTGCAAATAAAAAGTAAAAGACAAGACTGTGTGTGCGAATGAGAGTGTCTCTCTCAAGGAAATAAGTGCTATTTTTCAGCTTAAAAAATTGAGAGTTACTATTTGTATTGTATTTCGTATCAAGTTTCAGTCACATTCTTCCTTCCTCTTTTTTTCAATTCGATTTGTTTTGTTTGCTTTTCCTCATTGTTCTTTTCTTCTGTTGAGATAAAATTTGTAAGTTGTTGTGAGATGAAATGGTCGCGTTGGTTGGTTGGTCGATCTGTCGCAAAGGAAGAAATGATAGAAACTACACTTTCCGCGTTTTATGTTACTCCTTCGTGGCAATGATGATGATGATAAAAATAAAATGGAGCATAAACGAAATGCAATCTGCGATTGAATGAATTGAACACTTTAAATTATTGCTAGAAGATTATTTGTGTCAATTGAGAAACGAAGCTCCCTTTGAGAGATATAATCAATAAAAGTCCTTGGATTAATTCCAGGAGGAAATTTTGCACATTTCGTCATTGTGTGAGCAAAATAAATACGAGATGAGATACGTAGTGCGACTCCATATAACGCATAGACAGTGTGACAGATCTCGTTCCTCCTATGCCACATAAAGCAAAGGAAAGCACCACATTCAGATAAGCCCTGTTGCTCCTATCTGACAACTAATCATGATCACTTGCTTTCTTTATATGCGATATAAATTTGCAATAAATTCGCAACCAACCACCATTGTAAATAACAGCCCGAGAACTGTTTTGGAAACGGAGCAAAAACCAATTTTCTCCCGGTTTCTAGCTACTTTACTTTACTTTCTTCCTTCGGAAATGCGGAGGAAGAGAAAGTAAGCAGTAGCAGGAAAAGATAACAAAGAAGTCAACCCAACCATTTGATGCAGCTATGCTATGACTGCATACTTGTATATGCCACAACTTTCTCCGTTTTGAGGACATGTCGAATTCACTTTGGTAAAATATTTTTCACGACCCTGCCTCCATTCCAACAGCCATTCCCCTCTGCTTTCTCCAACTGATGCTACCGCACACCACACCACCACCGATCGAGAAAATTCTTCAATCTCACCAATTTGAGATTGGTCGCAGGCAGGAGCACGTGTCGCATTACTTTGGCTGCTGGTTCTTGTTGTAGGTATGGGTGTATCGCATTGTGGATGCATTGATCATTGCAGAAAGAAGAAAAAGCAAGCATCCGCATCCAACTCCAAAAAGAACCACCCAAACTTGAAACGTGCTCAATTTCTTGGTTCTACCGCCTTTGATATGTAAAAGTGGCATCCGCTTTGGTCTTGCCTCGAACGAGATTGGAACTGCTTCAAAGTGCACCCAACAGGATTGCGTCTGATGATGAAAAATGAAGTAGGTGGTTGATGTTGTGGTGTGGTGGTGGTGGTCCTGTTGAGTTGGAGAAAGTCGTATATATTATATACAGTAATATCTGTACAGTCTTAGGCCACTTGTACCGTAACCTTATCTTGAGGAGAAAACGTATTGACACGTGGATTTAGAATTCTTCATGGTGGTGGTAGTGATGATGATGTGATAGTGGTGGTGTTTGTTTTGGGCTTATCGAAACCTCATTCGACAAGATTTCGTGCCCAATTTTAAAACTACAGATTTTGGGTTGCACTGCAACCATCCTCTCATCTCTTTCCACTCTTTTGTAACACAATCCAATTTCCAGTCTGTTTTATTTTCAAAGGTGGAAGTTGTGTAACTTTGGTCCAAAGGAATCATATACTTTGTGTGATGTGATAACATATCATGTTGGTAAAATTTTCACCACACACCACCTTTCCACAACAGCGACCTAACCAACCAACGGATCAACTTGGATTTTGATACATATGGACAGTTTCTGCTTCTGCTGGATGATGGTATATGATTTCAACAGTATTTGTAACATCGTTATTTATTAGCATAAGGGGAATGTTTGTAAAAGAGTTTGAAAATACATAACATCCTGTTTTGTAGAAGGTATTGATTTCCGTTTGGCTTGAGGGCATCTTACCATCGGTATTGGTTGGTGGTGGTCTGTATATGTATAGTTGTGTAGTCTGTTGGTTGGTTGGTGGTCATGACATGAATGACTTCATCTCGAGAACGGTTTCACTTTAACCGATTATGGGAACATTATTACTGTTGCATGAGGGAAATCAACTGGTTTGTACATACACACCAACCCTTGAATAGATAAGTGGGAGACTTCACCTACCCACCTTACCCTGCGTGATCAAAGGTGATTTATTTCGTGAAGTTAGAACCTGCAAACAACCCCTTTATTTCGCACAAGAGAACATTCAAGTCATGCATGTTGATTTATTGATGCGTACCTATACATACATCCTCGTACTACCAATCTTTTACTTTATGGGGTGTTTGGCTGGTATGGTATGGCATAACTGAATTGACTGACTGGCTGCCTCATATGTAATATTTTGAATGGTTGAATTGCAATGCAAATGTTTGTTTTCTATTTTTTTTACAAATACTTATAAAGTTATTTGTTTTTCGTTCTCTTCTTCAGTTTAACGAACAGATCGACGGACAAGGTGAAAGTATGATTTCGTTTGCCTGGTTGAATTGGATGGACCTTTTTTGGTTGATTCAGCATCACATCATACATACACTAGTTCAGAGTAGAGTGGAGGATTTCGGAAGTGCCATAGGAAATTAAGTGAAGAGAAAGTTGTCCCAAAAAGACACAAAAAGTTTTTGAAGGAAATGAGACCCGTTTTTCTTCTCTATTCAAATATGCTTAAAATTTCCGTAATCAGTCAGCACCAGCCTCTTGAGAGTTTCGCATTGCAGTGGGTGGAGACACGACGGTCATCCTATCCAGTATAAAATTTTTAACTTTTCGTCATCATGACTCGTTTACTTTACTGGTCTTCTCCTCACCAAGAAGATCCATTGAGTTGAGCCCGCCTCCAGAATTTCGCGAATTTATTATTACTGATTCTACGAAAGGTTATGAAATGAAGGGAGGAAAATTATATAGGCTGACAAAACCAAAAAGTGCAAAGTGTGAAACAGCAACTTCTTCATTCTCACCAACTGTTTCACAAATTTCTCTAGCATCACCTCACCTCCTCCTCCAATCTTAAAGTTTGGATCTCAGTTTTTCCTTTAATTGAAAAGTGTACTTTGCAGAATGGAAGGGATTAGAAGAAGACAGGTTTTTAGTACTTATGTATTTAGTTACTTACTTGCACTCCCACCTCTTTACTTAATCTTGCTTATCTTTGCTGAAGAGGAGGAAGTAGTTTCTCAACCAAATATTACACACAGGACCAAAAATATGCATCAAGCAACTCCATAGGGCCTTTTGAGTTATAATTTGAATGATAAATACCTATGTATATTTTGTCTTCTGCTGGTAATTATGGAAAACCCTGTCTCAATACTCCACGAGCCCCCCCCCCATGGTGTCTAACGATAACCATTCAAACTTATTCATGTAAATTGAGGAATCCAGTCGAAGATGAGCAAAATCGGTGTATAAAGGGACCAGAGGGTGGGATCTTATTTCATTCTACAATATTTCAATATTTTTCAAACTTCATTATCACATTCCGCAATGTTACTTGACAATTAATAATCAGTAGCCCAGTATATATGAGCCAGAGTTGTCAAGGAATCGTGCACATTTAAGTGTCTGTAATTAAGTGTCTGTAACTAAGTGATAAATAAATTTACATTCCGGTTAATATTTGATTTGTTGCCTCACAACATAACTGTCCGATTGTGCTCATCTTCCAACTTGACCTTACGTTTACCCCTAATTATAAATGTGATAAATTTGAACCCACGTCGGTTGAGTTTAACGCAAGTTATCGTGCGCACAAGGCAGACGGACACCATCTGTATGATCATATAAGGCCATCTCAAAAGGCCTAAAAACGGTGATGGTGGTGGTTCTGATGGTGGATAAAGATTTCTGGAAATCTTAAAACAGTCTCTCTCTCTCTCTTGCCAGAACAAACTGGTTTCTTGGAACGGAAGGAAATTCCAGGGAGAGCAAGGAGAGGGGCAGGTGCCGTTTTGCCTAATGGGTAAAATAGTGATTAGTCTGCTCAGAAAAGGTGAAATTCTGGATAAAGTTGGGCTCCAGGGAGGAAGGAAGTGAGCTAACCGGCAGCACTGTAGACTGTGTGTGTAGAATATTACATATACCTATACATACATATCTACTTATATTCGTATATAGTCATACTACTAATAATGTAGAACGTAACACATCAACAATCCAACTAAAATAAAAGTTTGTGCCCTGTCCTCCGCTTTCTCAACTTTGGCTAGCTTCCTTGTGCTCGGAAATGGAAATGGTCCGAAAAAGAAAAAGCACACTCTTGGACTTTCTCTACTAAAGAGGATGAAGGAGGAGGATGGGCTTTTTATGCGAAGCCAGACGGGATTTAGTGTCATCATCTGCTCTCCAACTTGACTTTGCGTATAGATCATCTTGTATCAAAATCTTTGGCTGGTGCTCTCACAGTGGTGATTACGACGGTAGGGATGGAACTGCCTTGTTGGCCATGCCACCCTTGCTTTCTCTTATGGCCCAGTTGGGGAAAAACTTTGGCAATTATTCAAATAAACTTTGTATCAAGCAAAACCATCGCTGACATAGTGCGTACGTAGCAGCATCGACTTTCTCCAACCATACACAAGGAAATTATGTCAACTAAAATTTCGCAATATTCGAAAGGAGGATCACAGACTTTCGCTATGTATTGTATTCAAAACTCAAAAGTCGGATCAATAAGTATCGTCATTATCATATCATACAAATCATATCTCTATCACAAGAGCTGCTGAATCTAGTACAGGGTCGAGATTTATTGTACCAATGGCACCTCAAAGTGCTTTCTCCTGTTGTCCATCTTTACCCTGTTCCCAGTTCGAAAACGAGAAAACCGGCTTCGCAAGGGAACTATTTATTTATTTACGTCACGTCATGTATGTTTAGTTCAACAACCAACCAAACCAAACCACAACCATAAACTTTTTGCGAACAAACTTCACCTGTAAATCACTCTAGAAAGAGAAAGAGGGAGAGAACGGAAATTAGCCAAATTGAAATTAAATTCTACTTTCTTCAATGACAAACCTACATACCTGCACAATATCCACAAAGGAGCCAGAGGTGGTCAAATGGAAACGAGGCGAAGACGTGTGATGCTATGAAAAACTCATCAACTTACCCCCAGGAAGTCTCTTTTGGTTTGGTGTGGTGGTTTAAAGCATGGTTTTACCATTTCTTTGCTGGAAGGGAACGTATCATTCTTCGATATTATTTCCTTTTGTTGGTTTAGAAAGTTGTTGGATAAAGTTGCAGAGTCGTTTCTTCAACTTTTTGTGGAAAAAGTTGATAAAATAAAATAATTTGGACATTCGAATTTTAGACTCAAGTCCATACTCGCCATATTTCTTGGAGGAGAAAGTGGAAGTAAAAGTATGTGTGTATGTGTGGAGGAGGAGTAGGAATGACTCCATTTGAGATGAATGGGATTGAGTTATGCTAAAAGTCCAGTTATCGTGGAAGCAGGAGAACTAGAAATATAAAGTAAAATTCGATCCCATTTCGGTTAAAAAGATTGAATATTCCTTTCTCATTCTTGTGTCAAGAGAAAAAGACAAAGAGTTTTGATTTTGATGGATTTTTGAATACTTTCTTCTTCTTTCCCAATGATGATGATGATATGGAAAAGTGTGTCTTGTCCTCTTTTTTTTACGATATATGTTTCGTTTCGTGAAAAAATGAAGGATGGAGATGGTTTGATGATGATGTTCCCGTTTCCCTCTCTTTTATTCATTCGTCTTCCACTTTTAAAAAGATAAATGAAGTTGACATCTTTTTTAAGCTGGGACAAAGTTGAGTGAGTAATATAAGGCAGCGGATGGGTCGTGAGAGTGAAGCCAAGAAGATGAGATTTGGAATGTGGATGGAATGAGGTTACTCGCCCAGTGGATGAATGAATGAATGAATATTATTGCTTCAAAGTGGAGAAATATTATGTATGCAGATATTCAAGGAAAAGAAATATGTGGACTTGTGGTTGAAAGAGACGGGTAAGATTAAAGCAAGCATGGAATGGATGGATGGGTGGGTGAATGTGGCTGAGTCGTTTTCAAATTTAGTAGAAATTCAGATTTGGATTTTGGATTGGACGAACAACTTGACATGTTCATAAAGAATGGAGGCGAGATTCGAATCCTTCCTTCCTTGCTTAGCATCACAATTGCTGCCAAACCAAAGAGGGTTGAGTAGAGTGAAATGAAAGCCACTTGTGGGTGAATGATGTATGTGTGTGTATGTATATATTATTATATATCCACATTCTTTACATCTTTACAGGGCTCAAGTTTTCATATATTATTTGGAAATGAATTGTTCAGCAGCGTGTAATACCAAGACCAGTGGGATAAAATTATTCAGATTCCATTCCATGTATTTTCCATGTCGGATTATGCAATGGAGAACATATCCTTAAGAAAGAGCTGTGTTAAGAGTGCGGAATGAAGCATGGTCACTTAAACTGAAGTAATTTCACATCACACTCCATCGATTCCCTTTCATATTTGCAATTTAAAATGAACGTCACTGCGTTTATAAAGGTTTATTATAATCGAATTGCTAGCTTTTTCGTTAACTAGTTAATCCAAAATTTAACGTATGTACTATATAAAACTCGCAACTTATTCTAGACTTGTCCAGCTTTCAAATAATTCTCGTAGGATTAATAACAGCTTGATTTGTTTTTTTACTTCTATTCCGCAGCCGCAAGAAATGAGAAACGCAAACATACAATTTCTTTAAAAAACAAAAACATATATGTATGAATGAAAGCACACACTGGAAGGGAATGATAATGGTGAAAGCGAAGAAAGCCAAGAAACTCCTTGTTGCTCTTGTTTTGAAGTTGACATGAAGAAAGCAAGCAGCAGGGTTCTTGGTTTTTACTACTTTTTAATGCGTTAGCCATGTTACCCATACTTTCTTCTAAGGCTGGACCGGAACATGTAGGCAATTTATCATATCTAACGTCACAATGATTGAAGTTGTTCAGTGGAAGGAAATTTCATTGTGTATCAACTCTGATATCATAACTTTATTATTTTGAATTGTTTTCATCATATTTTAATAAATAAATCATCCATAATTTACAGATACATGTAAATAGATCTGAAATATTATTATAATTTGATATCAACAGCAACACGATAATGCGGGTAGAGAACAAGTTCATATTATTATTATTGTTATTATTATTATTTTATTATTATAATAATTCAACATTTCTGGAAGATTGGTTGGGATTTTTGAGTATATATAAATCTGTCACATATTTTACTACACAAATTCTAGTAATTGAGGATGAGGTTCTAAATAATCTACTAGTTGAGGAAAAGTTTTTTAGGGGATGAATTATTTATGTATTATTATATTGAACATCATTAAGGAATGACCATAGTATCCGGTGGAGGTGACCTTCGCCCACTGTGATGAATTGGGGAAGACATGTTATCCTCGTCATTTTCTTGCAGTTCTTTGTGATATCCAAACAGTACAGCGAAATAGAAGAGGTATAGAAGCACGGTGAAAATTATTGGGATTGAGTCTCCGTATCTAAAGATAATCGTATTATCATTAAAACAGACTTTAATGTTGAAATTGCGATAACTGCTAAGTCGTGCAATTTAAGTGAACCCACATTCAATTTTGCATTATTTAATTTATATCGATGCCAAAAACTGATCAATATTTTAGTGTGGCTTAACTATTTGAAGTACGCGTAGTGACGTACGTGAAGTGTGGTAATTAAGTTTTGGTGAAAGTCGATTTAAAGAGTGAAAGTCACTTACGGATTCAAGAAATCGCCTTCTGGGAGACTGAAATGAAATGCAATCAGTGTAGTAAACCTCACATAATGAAACTGAAAGATTTAAGAAAAATACTAAAATAAAATTACCTTGGGTTTAGCATCAGCCCAAAATACATTAAGGTGAAACGTTCTCCAAGAATTAAAAAGAGGAGGACTCCACCCCCCGCAATGAGTACTTGCGATTCCTGTAACAAAATATATACTCACATTATGACACGCCAAAATTCAGATGTGACATTTTAGGATAAACATGATTTACTATAGCATCTCTTAACCCTTTTGTGAGATCAGGTGTTGGTTCCCAAGAACTCCAATTCCAACAACTTTTCCAAAATCGAACCAAAAGCGATAAGAAAAAAATAGTAGAGCAGTGGGAAATAATCCAAGAAATAAATCTGTTTATCAGAACCTGGAGAGAAAGTGACCCTAAAAAATTCTAATGTGACTTCTTCTCCACTATGCCAGCTAGCCAGCCAGACCAGACCAGGTTTCAAGTATAACACATTAAAAACCTGTACGTTAACTCAACACAGAGCATTTGCCACTCGCTTTACCTTAGCTAGTGCATTTCACTCAGATGTACATAGCCAACAACTCTATCTACCAAGCAATAAATATTATAGCTACATACTACACCACAACAACTCTGTCTGACCGTTCGTTTTAAGAAACCATCCTTGTCGGATGTTTTCTCCTGTTTTCAGTGTTTTCTTCTGCATTGAAATCTATCCATCTTAAATCTCAATCTGAAGCTGGATCTAACTCAAATGGTTTTCTCCAAGCTTTCACCTGACCCGACATTCGATCTAATCCAATAATTCCTCCTCCCTCACACTTTCACTGCATGCCCTCCACACACTTTAAACTCTTACCACCCACCTAACCACCCACACATTGTCAGTATAGGAATCGAACATTTCCTCCCGATATTTATGGGCACCTATGTACTTTCCTTCCATTCCATGAAATATCAATGGGCAAATCTCTCAAGCTGCTTTTCTTCGTATCAGCCCCATCTCATCGAAATTACTAATGCAGCCCACGGCGGCCCCTTGGACACGAACCAAGCAAGCAAGGTTTTCTCAGCCTCATTCCCCTTTCATTAATGACCTTCCCATGCAGTGCCACGCTTCAGGTCTACAAACGTCCGCACTTTTTAGTTTTAACAGCTTTCTCCACTACCACCACCACCACCAGACACAAGTGCCAAATAAAGGCTACCCGCTTTGAAGTTGGGTATGAGTGCGTGAAGTGTGAAGCGATCTGTGTGGAGCACCTATCTTCGTCAGCATCATTAAATACTAATCCGCATCGAAAGATTCAAATACGATTAGAAATTGATGGAGATTTTAGTAAATCTAAAAGGCTTTCGGGTTGCTTGGCGTTCCTTATGTAATAATAATCAAGAGTGACATGGAGGAAGCGTGCGTGATTATTATTATAATGAGGTCTCATAATTATGGATGGATGGAGAAAGCCAGACTGTGCATAAATATTTGATTTTTATGTCCCCGATGAAAAAGAATCGTATTCCAGCATATTTGTTTTGCCCAAAGTTTTTTTTACAGTTTTAAACAATTTTATTCTCATTTCAGATGATGTGAATATCATGAACATTTCAGATTGCTTTATAGCCACATTAAATACAGATTAATTAATTATTCCTAACCTGACTTTGCCACTGATATACAGATATTAGTTATCGGTGAAAGTTTAACTATTCTGAATTTCTAATAGCTTAGCTAATACTGACATCTTTGGCTTAAAGCTTAAGAAGAAGCAAATCCTTGTATTGTATCTGATCTGATGATGAGAGCTATTTACAACCAATTAAGTACTGATAGTTACTTACCTCCATAAAGTATTTATGGACAGTTAAGAAACATCTTGTATCCTATGTATAAGACAGACTGACTGCGTGCAGAAGGGAATCATCGGATTAGCTGTTAAAGCATACTTAACTTAGCGGATAGAATCTAAAACAGGATTCGATTTGTTCAAAGATTCTATTTCATCCGATCGTGTACTCTACAAAGAGACAATCAACCAACTACATAAACCAGGAAATAACCTCTTGTGAAAAAGTATCAGGTTCTTTTTCAAAGAAAGCTACAATAAAACAACATATATGTGTCTGTGCAATATATTTTTTATATAAGCCAATAATCTTCCGAATAAGAGAACCACCAACCAAACAGCTTCTTGGACTAGACCAGACTTTAGACAACTTACACCGAACGAATGAAATGATGAAATGAAACTCTTTTCTGAAAATAATGCAATATATGTAATCTGATATGATAGGATTCCATCCATGTCTATTGTTCCAATCAATAATTGGACACACAGAAGCTAGCGAGAAGCTGATCTTGTTCATTATTATGAGAGTTAGACCCATTTTCAGCCCATCAATAAAACGGAGACAAAGCATATCATAGACTTGAACAGGCAGGCAGGACATGACGCCCCACTATGTATCTCATCAACTGAATAAACCTGCTCCTACGAATGACAACGGTGCTGATACCGATACATACATACAAATCGAAATAATATGGATTTAGCTCATTTTATTCCCACAATTTCTGTCTTTTTTGGAGCGAACGGAATTGGTCCGGCTCGCAGCCAAATGATTCCTACCTACTTTTCGGTTGGTAAATCCACACATTATCAAATATAGTGGAAATGGACATGGTGGAATGGAATGGTACAAAAGATTTTGAGATTTGAGTCATCAACTTCAACCAAGGAACGTTCTCTTGTCTGACTACTGCCTGACTTGCTGATCTTTGCACAAGGATGAGTCTGATCCGATTCGGAGTCTAGGAATATCATCATGAACGGACTACATTAGACTTCTTATGCAAGTACGAGATAAAGAGTTGGACGGACGACGTTAATGTGTAAAAATGTGAATTTTATGTACTTGCATTGTACAGAACAAGGGGAACAGCGTAATGATGTAATTTGCCTGCTTAAGTGTGCAGGAATGATACTTGCGACTTAGCAGGGTATCTAGCTTAGCTCATGGTGAAAGCAAATGTTGAAGTTGGATGGGATAATTATTTAGCTTGGTTTGAATAAATGGAGGCAGGCATGGTTCTCCTCTATATTTTACACAGCTTTATTTAATTTCCTTTTTTGTATGTCACCAAAGTCAGGCTCAAAAGAACAAAGCCAACACGGCGATGGTGGTATGATACTCAAACTCATTTGCAATTTACACAGGACATTCTCTGTCATTTCATTCTTTTAACGAGGCGAGGAATTTTCCGATGTTTATAAATCCTACTTCAAATATGCATGAGAGCTCTTTGATCATTCGTTCGTTTTGCAATCAAGAGTCACAGTTTTTATTCGCAATGCAAATAATGCATATCACACCACCGCAATTCTGCGAATACTGGTCGTGTGGATGAATATTTTGTTTGAATTAATAATAACGAGATACAGAATAACAGATGCATGAATAAATACGAATGAAGGTGGAAATTCATATGTATTTGTGTGGATAGAATGCTAAATTCGGATATTTTATGCAGTAATTTTGTACGTATGTATGTATATTTTAGGTAATGGAAACCTCGTCGCATAAGTTTACTTAACTTTCTCCATAGTTTATATTATAAATCGCTCTGCTCAATTTAATTGTGAAATCTTCACCATTCCTATCTCACCCCGCAGCGTAACTGAGCAAAAAGTGACATCTGACACAGATCGACATTCTAACATGAACCCAAACAATGATTCACTTTACTTGTACGTAATTCCAATTTTGAGTAATGATGGTAAGTGTAAAGTTCATTAAATTTCTGACGGTGAAAGCTGGCTCCTACTGAAAAATGATGGTAATAAAAAGATTATCAATCACAATTGCTGCTAGAGAACATAGCTAGCATTGGGACACACACTGTGATATTTTCACGATATAATAATATATGATATTGCATTGCACTCCACCCACGAGAAGAACATATTTGTAATGTGCATTATAAAGCATGCCTGCTTTATCTACATCTTCACATGATGGCTCCTCCGACACGGGCTTAAATTGTCAAATTTAAATGCAAATTTTAAATTGGGCCTTGCTTATCCGTACACACACAAGGTATCTTTTCACATACATACAACTTGTCCAAGTTGAGATTTGTGTGAGCCGTATGTCACCCGAACCAGTGTGTTGACCATCCTGTGTGTAAAATATGTGCCCTGGTTGCAAATAAGTAATGTAAATATTTTGCATTTTACATGACTCTGTTTCCACTCTCACACAGTTGAGTACGATATCTTACTGCTTGCAATGTGGTTATGGTTTTCCTTCTTCCTTTCTTGTAGAGTTAAGAGAAAGTGATGGTGAAAGAGGCGAAGGTAACAAACAACAGCTTGACTCGGCTTAGAGAGATTGAGAGAGTATAAAGGAGTAGTATTACTTACTTACTCTGCTGGTGTGTTTGACTTTGGGTAGTTAGTTTACTTACTTATCCAAGTTTGGCCAAGTATGGCATGGTTGTGAATTTAAATGAAAAATCTGCTTTCACCAAGGAAAGCAACCATATTATGACAATTTTGTGCACCAGATTTTAGGAAGGAGGAATGTACTTTCACTCTATAGACATTTATACATAAGTCGACGCCTGGTCTGGTTTGGCTTAAAGGAAATTGGTTTAGCTTTTATGACCATATCCTAATTCGATTCTGAGATTTGGAATCGGTGCTCAACTGAGTTTAAACATAGTTTTTCAACTGCTTAAACTAGTTTTTATGGTGAATAATATACACATGACGTGGAACCCATTAGCAAATTGATAAGGTTCAAATGCAATTTGAATGCCAATATAAGTAAGTTCACATGTAGAATGCATGTAAGGAGAAAGTGCTTCGTGTAATTTGTCAATTCATATGCATATGAAAAATATAAGAGTGTATGAATTTGTAAATTAATAAGAAAGATGAATTTTACATTCTTGCTAGGTTCACTTAGGAGAAAGTAAGTGCGTTTGTCTCAAATTCAAATCTAAATGCAAATGAAACATCACTCCACCTGTCCTCATTGCAGCTCATGTGTGTCTTCATGTACAAAATTATGAGAGAGATATAGAGAAAGGGCTTTAAAGTGTCAAGGGTTAATCCCTAGCAAAAGTTTCTATTGGTGTAATCCATGGGAATTTCGTGGATTCATGTATAGTTGAGTGATGCACGTTATATTATATGGTGGACATTACGCCACAGATATCCTCAACAGGATGTGTCAACAATCAGTGTTTCCCATCTGTGCATAAATACATAGCAAAGAAATTTAGATTTATCTAGAAAATTGATCCAATTCAATCCAGCACACTTGTGTGTACCATCACATTTCTCAATAACATGTAAATTTCAATGAAATTCCAAATCCCTTAAATTGATTGTGCCAACCTAGTCTGGCTGGTACTGGCAGAAGTTGATTCTAAGATGGATATATTATGCATTTATGTATATACTGGTATGTACACCTGGCACACAATACAATTACGAAATTGGATCGGGGTCAGATAAGACGAACAACGTGACAGGTGTTCTTATTGTCCGTATTGTAATGTAAGTGAGCATCGTCGTCTTCATCTATATTCTTGAATACACAAGCAGAAACAGTAAAAGGAAGATGCAGGAATGAATTTCATTGAATTTCGTCCGAATCTAGCGACGTCAATCCAAGCGTGAATTGTAACAGTAAAGTGAAAGCAAATAAAACGTGGGTGGTGGTGTGCATCAATTCTGTTCACG
>JAQFZJ010000157.1:0-54817 GCA_034695645.1 Folsomia fimetaria | reverse complement strand
AAACAAAGCCATATAGCTCTTCTTCAACGTCAAAAGATTATTGCTGACCGAAGAGAAGAGTTAGAAAGATCAGCCGCTGATCGTGAAAACGAAGAGAAATGGCGTAGTGAACAACTAATGAAGCAACAACAGGCTATGGAAGCTAAGCGTTTGGAATCAGAACGTCAGGAACGTGACCAGAAACGTGTTGAGGTAGAACGAGAAAAGATCAAGCAAAACCGTCTTATTGAACGCTTCAATCAAATTAAGAACAGCCCATTGGGTATCAAGGCCATTACTCGCTATGATGACGAGGAATTGGCGAAAATGGATGTGGAAAGTGTTCTTCAAAAACAACAAGAACAAATGGCCAAAGAAGTTAGTGACCAATTTCAGCGATTGAAATCTCAGGAAAAGCGTATGGATCATTTAGAAAGGGCGAAACGTTTGGAAGAAATTCCTGTTATCAAAAAGTACGTGGAGGAAAAGAAAGAATTCGAAAAGATTGAATGGGAAGCTCATGAAGCTGAAAGAATTTCTCATCTAATTGAGGAACGAAAAATTGCGGTCGCAACCCGCGATAGAATCAAACGCATGCGAGACGATAAGAATGCTTTCCTGGCATCTTTGCTTGAATCTCGGCGTCATGTATTCTTGGATAAGGTTAAGAATTTTGAGGACGAGCTTTCACGAGTAAAGGCAGTAAGATTGCAAAAACGAAGGGAAGAACGAAAGGATGAGAGACAAATGAAGTATCGCCAACAGGTTGAAGAAGAGGAAAGAATACGCCAGGAAGAAATTCGGCGAGTTGAAGAGGAGCGAATGCGAGAGGAACGCGAGAAAGTGGAGAGGGAAATGGAAGAAAGAAATCGCATAACTCTAGAAAAACAACAAGCTAAAGAGCAAGAAATTGCAGATCGCGATCGCGAAGAGAGGAAAGCTGCTCCAGTTGGTGGTACCCCCACTATCACGGGAGAAAAACCAGTTGAACCGTGGCGTTCATCCACAGGTAGAGAGCCAAGTGCACCAGCCAGTGGAGGTGGTAATGTTTGGGTATCCTCTGCCCGAAGGAAAGCAATGGAAGCAGCTCAAGACTCCAACCCAGATTCATTTAGGAATCGGTCCGATATGGACCGGCCGCAACCAGATTTTGATCGTGAGAGGCGTCGTGAGCCCGAATTTGAGAAGAGACGAGAACCTGATCGCGATCGTAGGGATAACGATTTCGAGAAAATTCGTGATCGACGAGATCCTGGTGATTTTGATCGGGAGAAGCCACGCGAAAGAGACGAGTGGCGGTCTGGAGATAGGAACCGTCCCAGTGAGGGCAAAAGAGAATGGGATGGCGGCAGACCTGGTTTTGAGAGTCGCGGAGCCCCAAGAGGGGGTGGTGGTGGTGCTGAAGTACGCAATCCAGATCGGGAACGTGGGGTGAGTATCACGTTGTTTTTATTTATCTAGCTTATCATTATGTACATTATCTGGCTGGACTAATTATTTTAAATGCAGATGGATGATCAGCCATGGCGTCGATCTGGTGGTGGAGGAGGAGGGCGTCCCGGCTTAGATCGCGACACGAATTCTAATTCTCCGTAAGTATAAGTTGTGCAAAAGTTATCATTTGGCCAACTTGACCAACTCTTTTTTCCTTATAAGGAGACTACCTAGTAGCACAGGAAATAGCGGTCCACCCTCTGTCAGAAGACCAGTAGAATCACGTGGTGACCGCGACTCCTTCCCTGCAGAAGAAGGTAATTGGCGACGAACACCGAAAAAGGATGAATCCATCACACCTAGGAACAAGTGAACCAACCAACCATACCCGCTTTTGTAAGTCAAGCATTATGCAAGTCTTTAAAAAGGAATGAAGAAAAAAGAAGGACTGTCAAATGTAACTACTACTATAACATTACATTATTAGGACTTTAATATGAATTGAAACTTTGGTTACATAATAATATATTTATCAGGAGTGTTTGCAAATAAATATACAAAATAAAAAATAAAAACTTCTTTCTTAAACTTCTTGCTTCTTTTTTTTATTAGACAAATATAGAATAATCAACTAATCATTCATTACTATTGAATATGTCGTATCCAGGATTGGAAACGGCGGATGGAATGTCCAGTTTGAGATACTCGATTCCATTCTCTAACAGTCTTGAGAGCTCAAAAACGAGCTCATGGAACGTAGGACGATCACTAGGGACCTTTGCCCAACATTTTTTCATTATGGAATATCTATAACAAACAAAAGGGTTATTTTTAGGGATATTATTATTATTGCTTTATACATACAAGGGCTTCATCAACATTGAAATAATGTCAATATTATTGTTATTCACTATACTCACACTTCATTGGAACAGTTGGGGGGTTGGGGCATACGGTAGCCCGAATCCAGGAGAGAGTACAAAAGTTCACTTTGGATGCCCGGGTATGGTGATGAGCCCATAGTAGTTTGTTCCCATAAAAGGACGCCAAACGCCCACACATCCGATTTTGAGGTGTACAGCTCGTCTGTGAGGCATTCAGGGGCCAACCATTTGACGGGAACTTTGTAAGAAAGAATGGAGAAAAATTATGTTAAAAGAAGAGAAAAGAATGAAAGATGTTGTTGGAAGTTTTTTAAGCAGTGTTGACAATCTGTATAACCACTGCACGCCTCCACTCCACTCCACTATACACCCAATATTTTATACTTACCCCGATCCTTGCTTTTCTTTTTATAAGCGTCATCAACATAAATATCTCTGGTAAGACCAAAATCCGAAATTTTGCACATTCTGGATTTTGTTATGAGTACATTTCTAGCTGCCAAATCACGATGCACCATCTGCATACATACACACACAAAATGTATGAATATTACCATGAATGCATGCATCTTGGGAGCAATTGTGCATAATGAGACGAAATTACCTTCATATCACTTAAATACGCCATCCCTTTCGCTATCTGCCAAGAAAATCCGAGCACTTCTTGCGGCGTAACGAAATAATCGCTGACTTCAGTTGAGTTTCTAAAGTGGCCTATATTTCGACCACCAATACCAACACCAACACCAATCCCCACTTCATATAAACTCTCTGCCTTTTCAACGACGTGATTTATCTTCTCAACTCTGCGACATTTGCGTAGGAAGCTCCTTCACAAAAACAAAAATAAAAGGTTACATGAAATTAATTTTCCTTGTGTTATTGAATTTAATATTTAGGGATTTCAAAAATAAATAAATTTGCTTACTTCAAAGAGCCAAATTCTGCATATTCCATGACCAGGAGTGGAGGACATCTATTTGATGTACTCGCACCAAGTAATTTGATAACATTGGTGTGATCCAGTTGCTTCAATAGGGAGAATTCTGACATAAATTCTTGTCTCACAGATTTATGACCCTCTGTTTCGTCCACTTTCAACATTTTCACAGCCACATGCATAGTTCCTTAAATAATTAATTAACGCATTCATTAGCATGGGCAAGTCAAATTTTAATTCATTAGCCTACATCATTACGCCTACGACGAATGGTGAAAATCTCTCATTTCTCTCTGTCTCTAATAACTCTGTAAAATACATATCAACAGATTTTCCCTCTTTCTTCGTCACATTCGCTCTTCTATACTCTGGAGCTTAATTATTTACGGTAAGTAGTAGTCAAACTAACTAACTCATTCATTTGATTTAGAAGGCTTAATGAAAATAAATGTGTTTGTGGTCTGGTCTGGTCTGCTTGCTTTCACCCAAAAAGAAATAAGAGAAGAAGGCGGATTGATGTATTGGTTTGTTGGTTAGTACACACGTGAGGGTAATTGGTGAACAATGCATGAATGAATGAATGAGGGAGTAAGTAAGTAGCAGGTGAAAGCAGGTGAAAGTATGGAAACATACCGTTCGAAGTTCTCATGACTCCTTTCAATACTCGACCAAATTCTCCTTCTCCAAGAACATGGTCTAGGATCAAGTCTTCTCGAGGAATCTCCCATTTGCTTTCCACCTACGTGACAAAGAATACAAATAATATATAATATGTATAATGGCATCATGGCATCATAGCATTTGCATTATTTGAGATGAGAATCGGCCTGTTTATTTACTTTGTTGCTGTTGTTATTTATTTGGTGTTATTGTCATACATATTTACATGGCAAATGCAAATGTATTGTACACAACACAACAAAACTCTTCTCATTCTTGTACAAATACAGAATAACTGGATAAAATGGAAGTTAAACTTTCCACTGTACTGGTGAATGTATGTATAAGAAAGAAAATAACTCTGTAGTGCAAACATCTTATAATTGTACCCACAACTGGATGAAGTAAGTAGAAGAGTGGAATGGAATAGTTCACTTTCTCTCTCTTAATAAATGTTGACTTTTGACTTTTCACCAGATTTTGAGTTTGAGCTCTGCTCTGAAGGTTGTGTTATGTTGTGTTGGTGTGTGACATTTATGAAATAATGAGGATTATACCTGGAAGAAATTATCCGGATTGAATAGGGCGTTGGTCGGGAAAAATCCATTGGAACGAGGATTGTGGAGACCGGAACTAGCATATTCTGCATCAGGCAGCAAAATCCTGTTTTCTCCACGATCCCCAAAACCATTAGATAATTCCATATCTGTACCCACCATGGGCGATTGTGCAGATTTTCTCTTCTTGTCTCCCCTACAATACAAGCAAATGTAAATGTGTGTAATACATTTGTTTATTTGGAGATAGAGAGAGAGAGCGAGGGCCATGCCTGGCAGAGAGAGATTATTATCGTGAAATTTACTAATTGTCTCAAATCAGGACTCGGCTCACGTAACGTAACCTCAAACGGCAACACTAATTTGGCAACTATTATTAATTATTACGGATGGATGCAGATATTATGCAGGACTGTGTTAAAGTCACCACATTCAAGGAATGGGGCATTTTGAGAATGAATTATCTGAAAAACCTTGTTATTTTCTTATCCTTTTTTCTCTCCCACTCTCTCTCTCTCTATCTATATATTTTCCTGGAATTATTATTTGTTCAAAAACTGAAAAGAACTGATTACTTACTGTCTCCTCCAAACAACAAAGATGAGAAAAATAACGCCCAACATGACAAAAATTGAGACTGATGAGACGACAATGCATCCATTACCGCATTGAGATGATTCCGCCAAGACTTCTGGTTTGTTGTCGCCAGTTTTATAAGTGACTTGTCCTTTTGACGTGACATCAATGGCGTCACCCGTGGTCAGGTGGCGATTTGGTAACCGCTCTTTATTCTTATTTGTCTTATTATTCGTCTCATCGAATGGCTTCATGACTGGATTGCACGAACATATTGACGAAGAATCTGACAGGTGACAGGTGCAGACGCCTTGTCCCCATGATAAGCCATGCGTTGTTTTTCCTCCGCTTTGCCGCAATCCTCCAATCCCTCTAAATCCCTCTAGTAATAATAATAATAATAATGTTAATATTAATATTAACCCATTAGCATTATATCATCAACACTTTATTTCTATTATTTTGTGTCATAAATCTCTTTGTTCCTTTGTCTTAAACCTCTTAGAATTGTATTGTACACCCACACTTGGAAAACAAATGGATAATACATATTAAGGCTAAAGATCAAGGGGAGGGCTTACGTGCACAATCTTGAGGACAGAGTGAGGGATAATCCCACTCCAATTCGTCGCACTTTCCATCCGGACAAGTTTCAAGGTGGGACGTACAGGTTGAGTATCGAATCTTTTTAGGATCAGTGTTGGTTGTATCATCTTCACCGCCTGGAGTAAAAAAGACCCAAGAGATGCACGTACATGACAACAAGAGCAAAAATGACACAAAATTAGAATGAATCTTAAATCCTTATTTTGCCTCTAAATATGGATAAAATCTTATCCAAGAGGCAAAGTAAAACTGTTTAAAATTAGATGGGCTGTCGGTTTCAAAAACGGATGGATACTTACCCAAAAAGATTGCCGAGCCGCCAGTGCCGTTGATCCAGGTACAGGTAGTCAAAACTCCTTCTGCACATGAAGACGAGCAACTGGCTTCCTCTGAATGTTCTGAACAATATGTGCCCATACATCCTCCTGTTGGGGTGATCGAGTCAGGGGATGCGTCTTCGATTTCGATCTGGTCATAAAAGATATTCGCGATTATGAAATCAATTGAATCAAGTTATCACATTTAAGAAAGGCAAACAAACTTACGGTGAAAGTAGCATTTGAAATGATGATTTCTCCCGATGAAGTGCTCCATCTCCACTGCAATGTGAGATTGAGGGATTGCAAGTTTTTATTTTTTAAGATGGCAGAATTGGACACGTAAACGATTCCACTTCTTTTCGTCACGGACAATACTGAATATTCTAACGAGTCTTTCAACACTGCAAGCAAATTATTCAATTAGCTTTAGCTTTTGGGGTTTACTTGCTTGTCGCTTGGTTAATTTAATTACCTGTAGCATTTCCACTGAAGAGGATGACTGGTTCCTTATTTTCTGCGTAAAATGCCACAATCCTTTCAACTTCAAATGAAATTCCCGGAAGGAGCTGACTATTGTCCACTGCAAGATGTGGAAACGTATACAAAATTGGAGCAGGGGATGAAATACTTCGAGGAATTGAGAGAACAGTGGATCCATTGAACTGGAGAAAGCTTTCATCGATTTCCAAAGGTGGTGAAGATTTGTTCACAACCCTTGCATTCCAGCCCAAGCAAAATAAGTAACTTAACTGTGATGTAAGTAAATCAAAATCATATTATCATGTATGTTCAACCCACAAATTTGCACTCTATTTTACTCACTGGTGATTGTTTGATAACTTGATAGTTGTCAATTAAATCTGCTGCAACGCAATATTCGCCTTCCCAACGATGTTGAAATGTTACATTTTCTGAGAGACCTTGCATTTCATCAGAAAATTTGTAAGTAATTATACTGGAAAAAACAACTCAATAAAGTATATATTTATGCAAATAGTAATAACTCACTCATTCTGGGATAGACTGCAGTTGAGCTGATATTGTTTTTGTTATAAAGTGGACTATTGATGTTCACAACTGTCAATTGAATATCCAGCAGGCCCAATGTGTCATTAAGACTTATCATCGAGATTCCATTCATTTCAAATGTATCTAAATCTTTAGCAATTGGTGTCGGATGCAAGCGGAAACCCTGAATATGGGTTAATTTTTTTTCAAATGTACAGCTTTATTCTTCTCTAGATTTAAAAAACGGGAAAGAAATTATTACCTTATAGTAATCATCATTTTTCAAAAGATAGAAATAGTTGAGAATCTTTTCATCTTGCGGTTCCACAGGAGAATCATTTTGATCCAAAATCATTAAATATCCATTGACCATGGTGTTGTTCAGCAGTACCGAGTTATTCTGATTATCTTTGGCGTGGCATGTTATAGTGAAGCTGTACAAATCTTTCACTTCGCGATCTAAATGTCCCTGGACCCAAAGTGTATACGGTGCTCCGCCAATGTCGCCATCCGTCCCCTCAATTCGTAGAACTACACCGACACAGACAGACCAGATTAACGAATAAATAAAGTATATAATAGATAGACAAACATAACCATATGTTGTTGCGCTATATATTCGCATGTATGTGTGGAGATAGATGTACATTGCAATTGACTAATAATAAGACATACCAAACTATAACCTCTGATTTTTACGGGTTGGCATAATTTTAGAGGAGAAAGTATAAAGTTGAAGTGAAATGATGATAATTCCCGTGTGCATTTCATACGGATAAAATGTTATGTGTGCTCATCATGTTATATAGATCAACTCATTCCCTAACGAAACTAAATGAAGTAATGAAGTAATTTGACCCAAACGAATAGATAACAAGAGCAAAGGGAACGTTATTCTACCTTTTTAACAATATACTATACCATACTGAATAATATACAACTTTGTTACTGCGTTGTATGCCTACAAGTGAATATTGACAGATGGTCGATCATGTTACGAACTTAACTGAATCATTCATTACCAACTTTCTCCCTCAATTTCTTTAACAATCTACCAAATATGAAATGAAGTAGATGGATGGATAATTCCAATAAAAATGATGGGATGGATAAAAATATTACCTTCTGAATTGATGGTGTAGTTGAAATCGTATATTCCACACAATTGGTTGAGACTGCCCAAGCCAGCGATTCTTTGGGCCACACTATTCTCCATGATGGATAGATTTAGCATCTTTATTCCATCAAAGCATAGTGAGTTCTAAAATTGGCAAATTACATTAAGGTCAAAAAGGTTGTATCGTCAAAAGAAACGAGAGTATCAATCAGTGTAAGAATTCCTTACGAGGGAAAGTCTCCTGCACATCGCGTCTTTCGATGATAATGACGATGACGATGATGATGTGTCTGATAAGTTTGTCGACGAATTATACAAGGCAAGGTTAAATTTCACAAAAATATTATCAACGCTTTTCTTCCTTGCTCCTGGAGTTCCGACCAACAATGCTTCTACTCTATATTCACACTTTTTTGCGTCTTTAGGATTTTTCCATGGACCTATAACAGATTAAAAAGTGTCAATAATTATTAGATTATTCTCGAAAAAATCCCACTTAATCATTTATTTACGATATTATTTAACAAAAATACATTGCACTTCAGTCATGTTGTGTTATTCGAAAAGAAACTAATAAACTAAGAACAATTGAGAGTGGGTGGGTGGCACAAAGGGTTACCTAACTTTTTTTGTGTAAGAATTGGAACAGTATTTTGTTAACTTTGTTTTTTTATTGTTGGGTTTTTTTGTAATTAGCTTTGCCTAATAAAGTAAGCAAACTTTCTGTTATGTAATGAACAAAGACAAAGGATACTTTGTTTGTGAAAATGCGTTCATTTGTAAAATAAAGAGAAGAATTGAATGGCATAAATAGTAACGTTTGAAAGCAACAGATTTGTTGACAACTTTCGTTATTTGATGTAATATGTAATAGTGTATGATTTGTAAAATCAACAACATTAAGCGTCGCGTCGCATTGATAGTATTAGTACGGATAACAAAAGAAAGGGGAGAAAGGTGCACTCACCATCCATTGCATTGGAAAGTTGTAGCTGGCCCAACTGTGGATGGATGTTAAGTCGTGGACAAATTTTCTGCTGATTTTTTGATCCTGGGAAAATAGAGTAGGTGACATGCCCCAAGTCATCAGGCTCTAAAAGAGCTGTAAACACGTGGATCGTGTTATTCTGAGGCCATGACACAGGTGAAAATGTAAAATTGTTGGATTCCGCAAAGTAAATGGCAAGTCCTGAAATAAACAAATGCATGATTTTATTAATTATAACCTTCATCATCGTCATCGTCATTCATTTTAGCAAGTTTTGAATTTTGGCTTAAAAACTCTTTAATTAAACAAAACACGGATTTATTCCTGCATTTGCTAGAAAGTATGTTTTTCAAAGAATTTGTGTGGCTGTCTGTTTCAAATTCCCTCATCGTCATCATCACCATCGTCAATCGAATGAATCCGTCATGTCATCTCCCTTGAGGACAATGTACGTAGATGTCTGTCTAGATATCCATCATGTCTGATATGGTTTGATGCCATGATTTCCCCCTTCATCCCACGCACTTGTAATAATAATAACCAAAAAAGTCTTTTGTGATTCTTTCTCTTTTTTCATAGTTTATTTTTCAACCCACAAACTTCTTGTCATGATCACCACCACCATCATCCTCCTGTCTCTCTTGACTTGACTTTCTCTCTCTTGAAACAGGAGGACAAGTGAAGTCAGAAAAGAGAAAGTACATGGATGTAAGTAGTTCAGTGTACGTATTTCAGCCAGCTCCTCTTATCAGCCAAGTACAGCTTTCAGATTAATCCTTTCCCCTGTGTGAGTAAATCGATGCCAAGGTAGACATGTATTACAACACGTCATTTCTCAATCACGCGATACCCTCATAAACTTGAAACATAAGCAAGCAACCAAGCAATGTCATCGGATCGTGAAACATGTATACATAACACATACATAATATTCAGGCAGGCAAGGCAGTCAATGCAGCAAGAATAAGGGTAGTGTTGTACGTAAATGTCATCTGGTCCTGTTTGAACTGTTGATGCTTTCCCAATTCTGAGAACACACCACGCTTTCTCCGCACATTATAAGTTTTTGGGTATGAAAGGACAGAGATTGTCCAGCTCTTTAGCCAGCTGTACAGCTTTCTGTACCATGCACAAACCAACCACATTGATTTATTCACTTTGTTCTTTCCCCTGTTTTCACTTTGTCCACCAAAAAGTCAACCAGCTAAGTTATTAAGTGTGGTTGGTGCTTGTCCTATTCACTCATTTCAAATGATGTAGCTAAAAGGTACACACACGTAATAAGTGCGCCTTCTCTCTACCTGCCTCTGCCTACCTTCAGTCGGCATCATCATATCATCGCCCACACTTCAATTGGCAGTTAGCCACGGGCTGCTTGCTTTCTGCATAACTTCTTCTTTCCCTCAAGAAATGGTTTCGTAACGTATATCTAACTACGTGAAGTTGGATGGATGGAGTGAATGAGTGAGTGAGCAGTGTTTCAAAGAAAGTTCACCGGAAGAGATAATTCTTCATTTGAGCTTATGCCTAACACTTGAGAATGACATCCGGGGCTTGGAGTTGGTTGTGTGCTAACAAAATAGGGCAAATTTCGCAATGAATGACGACTATGTAGCTTGTACATATACTTATTGCCATTGCTTGAGTACTCATTCTCCTACAATTAAATGCACATATGTATGTTTGGATTATTATTCAGGGAGTTAGTGGCCTGAGGAGGAGGCAGTTTGAGATTTTAGTAAAGCAGTAATCCCGTCGTGTTAATGAGAATATATAAGAAAGGGTTCATATAGGCAAGGGTTGATTGTTCATTATGATTTCATGATATTGTGGTTTCCACGATAAAATAAACAATTGTGTTGGTGTAAATGGGTCAATAAACAATACCGATACAAATCATGCATGCTTATGGATAACAGTATGGCCAAAATCTTAGTATGCATGCAGCCATTAAGCAATTCCAGTCCAGTCCAGCAGTCAAACTTTGTTGTGAGTAGAGCTATCATGTATATACTTTTGTCCACATCAGGAATTCCAAGTTGTTGGTTACCCTTCAAAAAATTGAGAGAAGGAAGCAGGGCATGATAGCATAAATAAACAATGGTTATGATACAATTATGCGTTTTGGCTGGCACCTATATCGTTGTGATTTCCACCCACCCACCCATCCATCCACCATATGAAGCGGTAAAACCTAAGCTAAACTAAGCATCTCGTTCAAAAGAGAGTGAAATCCTTTCACTAAATACTTTCACCCACTACAAACCCAATCCACCCACTCGGTATTACATTTCATTTCCATACTTCAAACAGCAACATGAACTTCAAATGTCATGAAAAAGAAATAAGCATGCACGCCTGCAGTTCAAGCCAAACCAAGCAGAGTGAAAGTTCAAGGGAGCGAAAGAGGAGAAAGCACAAGCATGCACACTATTTGAATTGCAGTAGTAGTAGTAGCAGTCCTTCATTAATTTGTGATTGTGGTCGGTCGGTCTAAAGTTTCAGCAACATCCAAAAGTGTAATGGAGCATGGTTGCATTTCTTCCACATTATCTTGCAATCAGAACAAAGTGGTTTCTTAGAAATCAAGAAACGGAAATGGGAGAGAATGTGAAAATGAAAATGTGCAGAAATCACGCGCGCAATTCCGTCGACTTCTTTTTCTTGGAACAGGGTCGCATATGATGATTATTATTTATGGCAATTAGGACAAATGACGCATATTATTATGACAATTTCTTGGGATAAATAATCTTATCCTGAGAAAATGAAATATTATAGGATATGCCTAAATTACAGGACGGGAACTTATGAGCAGGGTTGGTTGTTTGGTTGGTTGCTTTTGTTGGAATGGCGAATATTTATGTATTGTTGGAAATGATGATGACCAAATGACCACCACCACTGCTACATTGCCACCAGGACGAAATAGTCCAACTTCTGGATTGGACATGACGATTAGTACAAATGTGAAGAATATAATATAATGCTGCCTGCTTTCTGGAATTGATAAGAACAATGCTATATAATAAGGTGACTGTACGCCTGCTGTTGTTATAATGTCGTCGTCTTCGCAGTCCCCTTTATTGAGCAGGTCACTCCATTCCCTGTCACACTTGAGATAATATATATCGCGTATAATACACTAATAATTTACCATTCTTTATCTTGTCAATTACTGAGAGAAGCTTCTCTTATCCTCTTCCTGGACTGAACTGAACAATAATATGATATACAGGAATTGGCAAGTGAGAGTTTTCTTCCTTTGTGTGAGACAACTTAATTGTAATAATGCAATAATAGAAAAAGAATAAGGGAAAGAGACGATGGGGTATTGTGATAATATGGACTTTTACTTATTATGGTGTATCGGTATAATGCATACAATTACGTAATTATGAGAACTTTTATATCTGTTAGCATTTAGCATGGGACCTATATAATATAATACTTTTTTCAAATACGGAGAAATTGACATTATTTGGATTAGAATAGGTGGATTGGATGGATGTGTGGTGATAATGATACCTAAATGTATATAAAGACTGGACAGGATACGAGTACTTTGTCAATTTACGTGTCACTTTCCAGCCTACGCAAATCCGTCATGAGAATTATACCCTTCTTTAGTTTTGTATTAGCTCTTTCTTCCACTCCACCGTCTCGGCGTCATATTCTTTGTCCAATCCAACGCAGTAAATTAGATGAATCGCATTATAGACGCCCTAATAATAACAATATACATACACGAACGATACGATACGATATGCACGACCAAGGACACGGTCGACTCGACCTCCCTCCCTCCTATTCTGCACTTTCTCCTAAACAGATTTTTGCACAACATACTCTGCACTGCTCTAAGCCAAATGGTTGAGATTATTAAGTATTTGTATAAACAGACAGAGTCGCATAACGGAGCATGTATAATACAATGGCTCAGCAGGTTGCATGCTCCATAATAACTATGCTACAACTATTGGTTGGTTGGTATCAACACTCTGCAGACATTGATTGATTGAATGGTTCCTATTCAAAAAAGCTAAAGCAAAGTAAAGCAAAGCAGGAAGGGAGGAGGGAGGAGGTGAGATTGTAGGCAAAGCAGAATATGAATATATAAGCTTTATAAGTATTTTATGCTCCAGAAGACGAAGAAAAAGGTGTATTCTGTATCTGATTATCCATATTACAGATATTTTTGTTACCAATAATATAATAACAAGTATCTGTCTGTAAAAGATTATGCTATGATTCCATCATTACTGGTTTCCAGAGAATAGTGTAATATGCGCATTCAATTCATTCAATTCAAGGCATGCATATAAATATGTATGCATAAGTTGTTGTTACAAGTAAATTGAAAAAGATTTTTCTTTAGGTGTATGTAGAATCAGAATGATTGAGATTGAGTGATGAATTCTACTGCTGGTGTGGATGAATTGATTGATTTTTTTGAAATGATAAATGTCCCAATTACATTTATTTAAGTTGGTGTTTAGCTAACCTATAGCCTACAACGCTTTTTATGTTGCAATTTGGAATGCATACATAAGTATTTTTGCCTTTTTTCTGTTTTTGTATAAAAATAGTATGATTATGTTCTTTGCTTGTCGTAGGTATATACTATATACATAAGTTACATGTTATACATTACAATATATAGTTCTGTAGATCCGTTTGCACCGATAAAAAATAATAAAGGTTCACCTGCCGCCAGCCAGTGCAGTGGTTTTGGTGGTTTGTTAAAATAATGGTTGAATGACCAGACCACACTTAACTTGGCAGTGAACGAATTAATGCAACTTTATCAAATAGTAGTACCCGCACTCTCTGAGGATTTGTGGTGTATTTAGTGTGGTTTGGTTTGTCAGTCAGAAATGTATAGCAAGTAATAAGTAATGTAATTGTAATTGTATAATATGAATTCAATTAACTTTTACTCCTTGCTCCTCATCATTTTCCAGATTGTTGGTTTTGGTGTCAAAAGCAGTCAAATGGTGTAGTCACAACAAGTCGAGTGACAATTAACTCTGACGTTGACGTAACAATTGCTTCATGTCACGTAATAATAACACCACCACGAACGAACACCACTCATCGTGCATCATACCACTAATGTACATATGTATGTATGTATGATAATAAATTCATTGAGAAATTTGTACGCTTCTTTAAAAAAATTGCCGTGAGTGATTGTTGTCAGTTCAGAAGATGTGTAGTATATTGTATATTGTAATCTGTACACCTTCTTTTTTTTAAGAGACCAAGCAAGCGTGGACAATGTGGTCCGTGCCGTGTGCTGTTGTTATCAGTACGTTTCAATGTACCCTCCGCGGATGAGAGGGCATAGCGTAGCGTAGCAGTGTAACCTCTCATCCAGATTTGGGTGATAAGGACACAACACAACCAGCACGCATTTCCGTTGTTGCCCCTTCTTCTTCTTTACATCAAAATGCATTAAGTAAATGATTTCCCTGAACCCGAGGAGATGCTCTGTATGTAATGCAATAATTCTTATTCTTAAAGAAATCATCATAATAAGAAAGAAGAAGAAGAGCAAAAATAATTCAGAAGTCAGAAGTGGATGAAGAAGGGAGGGAAGAAGGGAGGTAGTGATGCCATTATTATTATTACAGAATATTACAATGTTCAGAAACTGTGAAGAAATTTAAGCAAGAAGCGAATATATCTACGATGATGGCAAACTAGTCGGAACGAGCAGTGCAGTGCAGTGGCTTGGCTTGCTTGGTTTGGCTGGTATTTAACAGTTTAATCTTAATCTGCCTCAAATTGGGATCTACTATTCTATACATAAGTTGAGTTGAATGAAATGGTTGGTGTGGATTTTGTGTGGAGTGGAAGAAATGCACTTCAGGTGAGGAAGATGAACAGATTCGCACATATTAAATAGTTTTAGTACATGTCTCATTAATTTGAGCAGATGTTGATGTTATATTATCCATCCTGCTGGGGGCGACTTGACTTGACTTGACTTTGTTGTATTTATTTATTTATTTTGTATTTTTAGTGCAGTGCAGTACAGTGCATCTCAGCAAGCATCGCCTTTTTTCCATCCATTCATTCATTCATTCATTCATTTGCATGCAATAATATAATGATTAACTAAACTAACTAATAAATAAATGAGGAAAAAGATAAAAATGCAAATAATAAGAGGAGGAGGAGGAAGAAGATGTATATTGTTGTTAATTATGATTATAATTAATTTTTCAGTTAGTTGGTACAGATAATATTCTTATTTCTGATTCTGATTTCCGTGACAAGTTCTCATTTCTCAATTATTAAGCTGCATACATACATGTAACATGTAATGTTGCTTCTTTTAACTTGATATAAATGTTGTTACGTAAAGTGTGGAAAATAATAATAATAATGCTAAGTTAGCTCTGTCGCTGCATCTGGTGCGGTGATTACAGTTCTTCCCTCCTCCTCCACTTCTGTCTGGATCCATAATATTATAAATGAATTTTTAATCAGTTTATAATATACAGATACTTTACTACAATTCACTATTCCCTTCATCAACATCGACAAGCAATGCACAACACAATACAATACTACAATACATAAGTATGCTACTACGTGTGTGGGGACCTTTTTACAATTCAAATTTCCAAAAGCAATGCTACCAACACCAACACCATACAGCAATGATGATGATGACAACTTATTATTTCCGAGTACAACCACCCTTCATACTTTTTACACCCTGCCTGTCTTCACGTATCGCACCCGATAATGATAATAATAGTAATAATAATACTAATAATAATAATACTCTAAATCCTTGATAAAGAGAAATATTCGGAGGAGAGACCAGAACAGAACAGTAGCAGTTAGTATGTAATATTAGCGCATGGTTGGTGTGTGGGGACGATTGTTTTGTTCCTCTTTTGGATTTCATGACTTTATATTTTATATTGCTCTGCTTGCTTGCTTGGATTGATGATGATGAGACCTGAAGTAACATAAGTTTTAAGTGGTTGGTTGGTGGAATATGAGATGGATGGATGTGAGAGGTGTATGTATACATTTGTTGATGCTATAAATGCTGGATACAGGAATTTATTAAATGCCAGCCAGCCAGACCAGCAGATGGACTTATTACAATCAAATCAATCCTCATAATAATAAGCGCAAGATGAAACAAACGGTGAATATGAATTGTTTAGAGGATTATTACATTACAAACACGGCCGTCTCAATCTCATGCAATGCTGCAGAGCAGTCTCAATTTTCAACAGTTGGTCACTTAACTAACTGGTCTGCAACATACAGATACATACAGGCTGTGGATGGATGGATGGATGGATTAAATGTGGCTTACTAACTTATTCGATGATTGATTTATAGGCTGAAATTAACCAACATCCGTGTAAAACAGCACAGTTTACAAGGAAGCAAGTACTGATAATACTAATGATAATAATAATCTGCTTTTATGTTCGTATTGCTTCTTCCTTTATCTTGGCTAAGATTTACAAGGATTAGAGATCCTAGATTACATTTCTCCATGATTTGTATGTGTGTGAAATAATGGTTTGCCTCGTGAGACGACACTATTCTTCTATTCTTACTGCGTATCAGTATGTACACAATACAGTGCACAATACAACCAACCACACAACAGATCTTGAAAGGAAATCCGTATCATTTACAAAAGGAATTATTTAGATTGGACCGGATGGATAAGCTAAGCCGTTCTTATCTTGTACAATATATATAAAATAACTTCCATCCAAGAAGTCGTCGTAGAAATCATTGTTAAAACTGTCATAAATTAAATAAACATTTTTGCATATCAAATGTTTACTTGAGACAATGCGATAGGAAGAAATCTTATTTCCTTTCCAATCGATATAGATATGGGAATCAGATATCGATACAATTTTTACAATTCTATCTATTCTATTTTTCAAATAAATGTTGCAAATAAATAATGACAAATTATTTGCTCTTAGTGTCTTACCTGGCTTTGGGATGCCGATAAGAAGGATGACTAGGAGAGACCAAACTGTTCCCATGATGCTGAATCGTCGTCGGGGTATCTTGACTACTTTCTCAACTTGTTCTTAATAAGGATGCTTCTCCATTCCGACTAGGGCAGAATGTCTCTTCTTTTTCTTCTTTTTTTGTCACTCAACAACACTTCTATACTAACTAAATCGGGATATCCGAAAAATTTAGAAAACTTGATGATGAGACAAAATTTAAAAACTACGTAAAATCGAGCTAATTCTTAAAATTTGTTTTTTGACCTGCCAGTGAGACAGATCAAAAACTATATTTTTGATCCTTGAAGTAACTTCTTAATATAACTAAAATTACTATATTTTATTTATTTAAGAGTGATGAGTATGAGCTGTGTTCTTTTTTGTTCTTTTTTCTTATAATAAGAACATGATGATGATCACGAACCGAATCCCAAACTGCAACTGGCTCTCCCTTGTCTACACTTCTCCTTTTCCCATTCGAAATGAACCCACCGCATGATACTACACCATACATGCACCATCATATTTCATACTCTAACCAAACCACCACGGACTTTTTCCCGTCTTCATTACAGTGATCTTTACAAAATATAAGAATTTGTAAGATATGGATATTTACTAGATAATCAAATCATTATTAAATTAATTCACCTCATTATTGTAAATGAATGCAATACTTTTGTCACCGATAGTTCTTACTGCGTTTTAAAATGTCAAATGGAACTTTTTCGCCCCAAAATGAAGCTAGACCAATCTGAATCGTAGAAGCATAGCACATAACAAATTACTTACGTATGTACGATCTTCTCATGCAGAACATAACATGAAGGGATGGATTGATTATACTCATAAGCGTCATGAACTCTTAAAAATGCGCAAAATAATAGAATATGTTTGAAATGAAAGCATAAAAGATATGAAATGTAATGTACGTGGTGGGTTGTATGCGTCACATTCTCCGTCAAAAATAAGTATAATTTTGATCCGATTTTACTGATCCTTATTAACCTTTCTCTTTCTCTTGAACTTGACCAGTCAAAAGGGAAACTTCATATCCTCCTAAATCCATACATTGAGTTAGAACAACAATAAATACTGAACAAAAATTGATAAAAATGTTAAGCATTGCCTCAAGTGAGGAAAAGGAATTGTTATTTTTGATGTGATTTATTCCATACATTGTTAATTGAGTATAGGTATGCAGGAATTGAACGAATTGTTACAATATAGTAAAAGAAAATATTTATATTAAAAAGAAACTGCGAGGAGAAAGTCAGAAAATTGAAATTGTGGCCAATGCTCCATCTTTCAGAGTAATTTGGAGTCTGCGTAAATAAATCTCCGAGTAAGCAGATTGCGTAGGAAGGGAATCTGGAAAAGGAAAGACTGTTGCTAGAATGGAACTGAGAGTGCGTTTATGTACTCTGTGGAGAAAGTTGAAGGGCAAATTGAATTCCATTGCAACTTTGCCAACTTTCTCCACTTGATAATGCATTGTATGTACAAAAATGGGGAGGATGAGAATATTTTACGTCAACTAAAACTAATTCTGCTCTTATTGTGCTGAAAAATCAGTTTAAAAATGGCCTCATAATTGTCCACCCACGCACTTGTTGAGGAAAATATTATGGATCTCCCGTTCCAAAAAATGTAGAAAGTGCCACCGGCAACTTTCTCTCCATTGGAATAGAAAGCTACTCACAAAGCAGAGCAAGCAACAACCTTGAGATGGGATACACGAACGAAGAGAGTTCAGAATTTCAGGTTGGTGGTAACTACTACAATACAGTTCCCAATTTTCTCCAGCTGCTACAATTCTCATTCATTCATTCATTCATATGGCATCCATACTTTCACTCGTTCGGATTATTTTGTAAATCTTGAAAAGCATTTTTTTAATCAATGCAGTTTTAAGGAGAGGGTTTAATTTCGTATCAGTTACATACATACATACGATAAATTTATATGCGAAAAAACAGGAACAGCTTGATTGAACAAGGGTCATCTCTTACTCACACATACAACAGCATGACAAAGATCAGGTATGGAATGCAAATACATTTATTGTCATTTATTTATTTTTTAATTTCGTATACTTTTATATTGCAATGCTAATTTGTTGGGATAAATCATGTTATAAAATACGTACTACCACTTTCTCCATGCTTTCTCTTCTCCATAAAAATTCATATGAAATTGTTATTATGTAAGAAATACTACACTATTTTTTTATTTATCTTTGTAGAGATATCTCAATTAAGCTCAAGTAATGCCTTCCACAAGAAGCTTCCAAGTTGGCAGGCATTGGGTAATTTATGGAGGGATCGGAGTCCTCTTTGCTACACTGGGACACTACTCCATAAATGAGTGGGGTCTGTTGGAGGGGGTTTCCTGGGGTGTCATAGTTTTCTTTATGCTTTACACGCTAGCACTTTTTATCTATTTCGGAAAACAGAGTGCAACATCCGTGGCATCGTGGAGGCCAAATGGCTTATCAAGGTTACGAAGTTATCTCACATTTCTTCCAATAACGCATATAATTCAGCACGGAGAATTGGGAAAGGATTCGGGAATAGAACTTCATCAATCAAATGGAAGTGATGATAATGAGTTGTCAATGCGTATTGGAATTCAGAAAGATTTGGTTATTGAAGCCATCCTTGCAGAGTATGTGGTTCCATGGTATACAAAAATCAGTAGCAATACTGCTTTCATTCCAAATTGTAGAACAATTCTACAATCCATTTTTCATCAAGTTGGAGAAAAGTTGAGACAGGTTGGTTGGTTAATTGTTTGGGTTCAATATTTAATTAAATATTGAATGAAAGTAGATCCCTAATTTGTAAATGTATTCATTCAAAATGCGACAGATTGACAGAAACGAGATTGCCAAGGAGGTCATTCAAACCTTCCACATGCACTGGAAGGAATACTGTGAAGCAATGTCAAAGTGCTCATCAAGTGGGGAAAATGTCATCAAATGTTTCAAGTACAAAATAACAAAAATTAAAACTCTCCACAATTTAAGGATGATTTAATGAATTGATTGATTTCTGTTTTAATGCTAGATTTCTGCATCCGTATCTACAAGACACGGTGGAAGTTACTCAACGATACGAAAAACTAATTTGCCAACTTTTAGAAGATTTGGTAATTCCAGATCTTCAATCCACCCTCCTTTGCGAATTTCTAGCTGGGATACTTGTCAAAAGTTTTTTCATGTACTACACGGATCTGATTTGCCAACCGTGTTGGATTAATAGCAATCTCATCGTCCTTCTCTCATCCGACAGCATTTTGGCTGAGTTGGCAGGAAGCAGTAGTCAAAATAGTTCCGCGCCGGCAACCCCACTTCCAGAAGCTTCTCCAAAGAATATTGTTGATGGAGAAAGTTGCTGCTCCATCATAACCACACCAACCACAGCCACTCCAAGTGACCAAAGTTGTCCAGGGTCGACCCCACCTCAGAAATTACTCCGGGATGTAGAAGAGGAAAGTGAAGAAGGGGAGATGCGCTTCATCTTTGGGAAAACAGAAATCCACGAATTTGGAAGGGATTCTCCCCTGAGCAGTAGGATGAGACTGGGGGACAGTCCACATAGCAGGGCAAGTACAAGAGGGAGCCCTTCACCGTCCACTTCAGTCTCATCTGCACTTAGCGGAGTAATTCCTACCACAGCGTTCCCACTTCTTCCTTCTTGTTCTTATTTAATAATGGAGCCAAATATTATTGATAACGTTTTAGAAGAAGAAGATGCTTCCATTTTAAGCGTGGACACCCTTTTCTCTATGACAATGACACAAGCTGATAACACCTTTGTAGCGCCATCGTATTCACATAAAGTGACCAGTCCTGAAATTAACCCTCCAATAAAAAAGTCCTCCCAACAAGACTCATCACCAGCAGAATGTTTAGCTAATTGTGATACTAATAAAGATGAAGCCAGCTCAACCACGACTTCTTCATTTCGAGCCACTACTCCAACCCATTATTTTTCTTTTGAAGAAATTAGTACTAGAAAACCAAGTCATCCTATGATGGACACATGCGCACTTTCTGTAGATGGGGCAATTGATAATTTGAAAAAGTCTGAGAATACAAAAGGGAGCAACACGCACGAGTTAAAGATTGTGAACAGTGCTGACGTCAAAAATGGGAGATCTCCAGTTTATGAGGAACCCGAAGATTTTGCTACCAGCATAGCAAAACTGAGATCCTTACTCGAGCAGAAAGAAAGCAAGAAGAATTTGCATGCAACTTCTTCTTTGGGATTGGACGCTACTAATGAAACTAAAGAAACAACGGGATCGACTCATGGGAATTCCGGGGAGGATCATACCACCGTGGACGTGAATGGTGGTGCAGAGTTGGATAAAAACTTGCGAGATGACATGTCACTTGACCACTTGGACATGTAAATGAAATTATAGTAAATAATAGGATTGTAAGAATTGTATTTGAATCAGGTATCTGTGAATATTTGAAGGGATCTCTCGCTAGAGAATGAGGAGGAAGATGTACCTGAATTAAAATGCCATTTCTTAAACATTACAATTCCAAAGGTGGAGTCATATAATGATTCAGGGGGTCAATTTGATTTTTATTGCATCCAGGTAGTAAACATTCGTATTTGCAGATAGATATACTATTTTAAAAGTTCAAAATTATCAATTTATGCTAAACAATTATTTCCTTTAGTATGAGGGTGTTTATTTCGATGAGAAATATGATGACCATCCCCCCAGAGTCATTCTTCGTACGACAACCGTAAAACGACGATTTAAAGAATTTCTTCTGCTCCAGTCCAAACTGGAGGAACAAAGTCAATGGAAACCACACCTGAAAGGGATCAAAACCCCGAATCGTTGGTTGAATTTATCATTTTCTAAAGCCGATGCTGCCACCACAAGGAAAACCATGTTGGAACGGTATTTGAATCAAATATGTTCCCACCCCGTGTTGGGAACGGCTCGGGAAGTTTTCCAATTTATGGCGTATGGGGATGATGGCTTCTCTTTGGATCCGTTGGATCTTAATGATCCCAAACACTTGTTATCCACGAAGTTGGACAAGGCGAGGAAATTATGTTAATAAGAGGTGAAGTGTAAATAATATTATGATGAAATTATACAGCTCGCAAGGAAATTCACAGGAGTGATAAACTCTTTGAAAGATGTTCTTCCAAAATTCGAGTCCAATTTACCTTCACCACACTATGAAAATGGAGACCCTTCTCTTCAAAACGTCCTCCTCAAATCGTCCTCATTCCAGTACAAGGAAGATCATTCTCCAGAAGCAGATGACAGAACGACAAGCATGGAAAACTCGCTGGTAAAAGTTTCTCAAGTATAAAAAATATGCATATAGTAACATAGGTGTGCAATGTAAAATAGGATGAAAACTGGCTAGAAAGCTTAGTTCCATCAAGGGGTAATGCTGAATGTGATAATGTGTCAATGAATAAGGACGAGGAGGTTAATCCACAGTTTTCCGGGATAACTGTGCAAATATCGGATGTTTCATCAGATGGTAAGCATCCAAATTTTCCGGATAATTAATAATGGTAACGACTGCATGGACGGGATTTGTATTCCAGAGACAATTGATGATGAAAACGGCAGTTACATGGCTTATCCATTAGGTAAGAAAGTGAATGAACTCGTACTTGCTCCCCATCACATTTCAATTCTTATTTATTTATTTCTTAGCCGCATCGCTAACACAACTTCTCTGTGACGTTTTATGGCTTCCAAACTGTCGACCTCACAATGCTTCAGTCTCCACTTTCATGACTCTGAGCGGAAAATCTCTTGAAACTTATGTTCAAGAAACAATTGACGTATTCCTATCCGATGAGGCGGTCCTTGGGTATTTGGAATGGTTTAGAAAATCATTAAAGGCGGAACAAGACTCCTCTCAAGACTTGCAATACGAACTGTGTGGGGAATTAGATTTAAAGAATTGTCTCCGCAAACGAATTCCTGGTACTTTAAAAAATCGGTCATCTATTCCAAGAAAATAATAGACTTGTGCATAACAAATGTGTAAATTTTACAACAGGTTGGGTCCGGTGGATGTGGGGGAGAAATCGGTTGGACGTGACAATAGAACGGATAACAGGATTTTTCCAAAATCCAATTATCAACCAAGACTTAGTACTGTCTCTCAGCGAATTACTATTTTCCAAAATGACTCCAATACAGTAGTACAATCACCACAAATACCACAAGAAATGAAATATGTATAATAGTAAAGTGATATATGCCTCAACCACAAATACAGAGTAGTGAAATAAATGGATTATATTATAGTCGCTATTATAAAACAACTAATGGATCATGGATTTCATTCAGCATATAAAAATAATTAATAAGTGATTATCACTGAATAGATAAAGAAGGAAGTATACTGATTAGAATTTGGTATAAAGACTTGTTCCGACCATTATTATGCACCAATCAAGCTTATTCCAAGTAGTCCAAATCTTCTGGAATGCCAAAAGTTTTGTTGATATCGCTCTCCGCGAGCGAAAATTTGTCTCGAAGCCAAGTTCGGAATGTGTAAATGTTGTCCGTCCATCTGTTTGCATGTTCAAGAAATTCCTGTAAAAATATCAACATTTATTTCTCTGATTACAGATCTGCTTTGTTTGTGAGTGGTATTTCAGTAATTTTCTGACCTTAATATCATTTCTTTCTTTTGCAATCACTTCAGGATCAGAATCCTTATACTGTTCCAAAACTTTCTTGAGACGATGTTGTTCTGCTTGCATTTGAACAATTTTAGCAATCATTGCTTCCCTTTCTGGAGTTTCGTTGCGGCTTAACTACAATAAATTATTTATGTATTAATATCTCATCTTAAACAATTAGGTCTTAACTTCTTTTTTTACATACCTTTGCACGTTTCGCTTCTTGGACAACTTCTTCCGTCTTTCCTCCAAATTCCGTCTCTTGTGTTTCCAATTGATCTAGTTTTCGTTTCCGGGTTTGCGTAGCTTTACTAAATTAAGAAAATATATAAATCATCCCAAATATTGAAAATTATTAATTACAATTCCATCACAATCTATAAAATGTATACCTTGGAAAAGACCAAAAGTAGATTGAAGTCCCAATCCTCTCGGCGTCAACCAGACCATCATCCACCAAACTTTGAACCACCTCTTTCACCGACTGGGCCACAATTCCTTTCTCTTGGGGACCAATTTTCTCCAAATCCTACACAAAACAAACATCATCATTGCAATTAAATAATATGCAAAAATCAGTCTTTTCAATAATGCACTAAATAATACCCACCTTGAGCTGAAAAATGTCCTTCTTTTCATAGAAAATGTCCAACATTCGTGTCCTCTTTTCCTCCAAACTGAGCCCCCGTTTCTTGGACATCTTTCCCTCACAAAAATGGATTCTCGTAATTATTTCAAAATTGAGGACAATATGAAAGAACAGAACAAAGGAAGAACAAAAGAAAATAATACACTACTTTCATGAAACGACGTTGACTTTGATTTCACCTGGATTGAAGATGAGATGAGATTGAGTGCCACCGACGGGAGGACAACGCGGGTGAGTTGCTGCAAAAATAGTGCAGTGTTTGCCCCAACCGTAGAACTGGCGGCTCCTTTCCTTACCATTAAAAAATCTTGGACCGGATTTGTTATATTATTTGTTGTTATTAGTGTCCCATCATTTTTCTGTTCTTTCTTGTTCTTGTCCCGATAAAAGAACAGGACAATAGTAATACAGACAATAACAAGGATTTTAAGGACTAAGAGAACAGAACAGCAGGTGGAGTGGAGTGCAGTGGACGCCAGAGAACAGACACTCCTGCTGAAAAAAAGAAACATAAATTAAATTGCAATACATTTTCTATTTTTTGGTGACAAGAATCGATCTCTGATAAGGGCCTGGTGAGGAATGACTTCCATGAATAATCATGCGACCAAGGTAAGTTGGATTGTGGCATGTTATTTTAGGCGATGTTGGTTTGATAAATAAATTGGTTGACGGATTGCAGGTGGGTGAGATTTTCGCTGCGGCCGGGACAGCCTTCAGCAAGTTGGGAGAATTGACGATGCAACTTCATGCACCACTTGATTCTGCTGGGGGGTAAGTAAGGAATATGATTATTTTTGTTTGATTATGTGCTCAGATTAACAATTATGCTGTTACGGTGGTTAAAAAAGGCTTATGTGTTCTGTAAAATGGATGTGTGGATTATTGGTGTTATATATTATAAAATGTCTTCCGATGTTGCTAAAAGGATGGAGTGATATAGTGTGGCTTGATCGCCGTGTGTGTGTGTGTGTGGGGGGGGGGGGTTGGTATTGAAAACTAACTTTCAATACCAACCCCCCACTACACTTGTGTGGTTTGTTGCGTGGGATGGGTGCTCATTTGTGCTCTCCGAATGGAACTAATTATCTTCTGGTTATCTTGGTTGTATAGATCGATATGGACGGATGAAGAAATGGAAATGATGCGTTCTTGTATTTCCAAGTTTGGAGAGGAATTAGACGTTATTTGTGAACGAGTCAAGTCTCGCAGCGCGTAAGACTTTTTAACTGAATGATGATTGTAGATTACTACATATTTGAATGACCTGGCCTTTTTTATTTCGTGTTTCAGTTGATTACAAAATTTGGTTTTCTTTTTTGATTTAGGCGTGATCTGTAAATTATGTAACGCCAAAATATCAAGGCCCTCTTCTTCCTGTGTCACATAGGCATAGGCACGATATCATTGGGCCTGAGACTCTGCCCCCCCTTGCGTTACATAATTTATGGATCGTGCCTGAGTAATAATACTAAGCTATTCGTTTTATGTGCTGGTTGCATGTGTAGTTTTAATTGTTTTCCTTCCGTTGTGATAGTGAATGGCATGAGATAGATGTAATTGGAAGTTTTTTTAGTGATTGGAAATGTAATAACCTGAATTATGATTCGCAGGTCACAACGTCGCTCTTCCATGAAGAAGAAAACATACGAAGAAATGGGATTACCTTTGCCTACACCATCAACTGCAATAGTTCAATCAACGATGGTCATCGCTGCAGCGTCTCCATTACGAAAAGTGGCTGCAGCTGGTACTTCAATTCAGCAGAAACCAATCACACCAGTGTCCATGAAGAAAAACTCTGAAGTTACTCTCAACATGTTGAATGCTTCGGATGGAGATGTGGAGAATTTAAATACACGCCTCGATTTTGATCCTCCTTCTGTATCGTCTTGAAATAAAGTACACTTTTACCAACGTCATATTATGTTCGTTATAAATATTTTTCATATTTAAGATGTCCAAAATGAGTCGTATGCTGTATTGTTTGTTTTTGTATGTTGTTGCCATTAATATTGTTAACTTGTTATATTATATGGAGTGAAGTTCAGAGTAAAGCCCAGTACAATTATCAGTACCATACTCGTACATTGGAAAATTTTATACTTTATTTATTTGTAAAGAGATCTTGAGCCCAATCATTTTAAAAATTATTCCCATGAAACAAGACATGATTCGATCTATAGTATAACAGTGAAGTGGGAAATGCATCGAATTGGCTGATTTAAAAGGTTCCAGGACCTTGGTCAATTACGTCGTTACAGTTAGAATAGGTCCCTGAAAGGTGCGAAAGGCCATACAAGTGGCCATTGTACTTGGTGTCATCGACGTTGTCTTCAAAAAACATCTGCAGCGAGAAAAAAGTTATATGTTTTGTATGTATTGCTTGATTATCAAGCTTAGCAAGTGTATACCTCCTTCATCTTGAAAAAAGTTAGCCCAGTGACCAAAGAATCGCTGCCAGCTTGGTGTTGTTGTCCAAGTCTTTCAATCTGTAACTCATCCGCAACTTCTTGAAGTCCACCCTTCAGGGTCCTGCAGCTCTTCATTAAATACTAAAATTCGGAGAGTGCAGTAATTACTATATAATGTAGCCAGGTATATTTCAGTATTATATATGGTTCAACCATGATTACCTTGATGTCATAGACAAAGGGAAAATGCAACTTCAAGATTTCGAAAAATTCTCCCTCGTTTTCAGGAAGCCGGCGATCAGTGAGAAGACGGTACAGGTAACCAAAGTCGTATCCACTGTATTTAATGAATTAATTATTTACATTAAGTTGAATGAATATATCTATATTGTAATATACCTATGGAATGATATCCATTTCACGTTATCATTTAGAACCAATCCGGATGTAATCAACAATTCTGAAAACGATATGGCATCTATTCCGTCTGTCTCGTGCTTTTGAAACTGGATCCCACAGTTTTGAAGTAATTCAATGCTATCACTAGCATACATGTCTTCACTGCAAATTCAGTAGCTTATCATTAGTAACTCTATTATTCATCATCATAATACGAACAAATTTCTCTCAACTTACGACAAGCTGAATTTAAAGTTGAATTGCCACGTTGTAATTCCACTCTTGGGCAATTGGCCATGTTCATTCAAGAGCGTAAGTCCGACTTGGATAAGCCGGAGAGCGTCACAATTTACTCGGAGAACTTGATATTGGTATTCCTGTGCTGTTCGGAACACACCAAGAGGTCGGGCCACCACTCCTGGAAACTCAGTATCCTACCGCAAATATTGTACATTTTAATAACGGCGTAATTATAAATAAAATAAAATAAAGTCTCACCATTGCGACATGATTGTAATTCTGTTTCACAAGACTGCGAATGGATCGAAACTCTTCTCGTAGATTGTGCGCCCAAACATCGCGGATCCCAGTTTGGTCTTCGGATTGTTGTACAGCTGAAGGGTATCCCATGTTGTGATGCCCATTTAAATGTTCTCCATCTAATCATCAAACATTAATCCATTAAATAGTGTCAATCTCTTAAAGCTCAACTCTTAAATGAAAACTCACCAGTAGAATTCAATTCCGCCGGACGACGAACGGTCATTATGCAATTTTCTCACTTGAAAAAATGTGTCAAACCAACCCTCAGTATCAATTACACCCTTCCAGTACAACAATTATGCAAGAATAATCCACCACTACTAATACTGCACTATTTAAACCCAAACAGTTATTTTATTCGATTTTTTTTTTAAAGTTTCACGCAACCGAAACCAAACTCGACGTTTCTAGCGTTGTTCACACCACAATTTAAATTTAGAAATAAATGCAGCGTGTTTGAGGACAATCAGTTCGGATTCTTTGTTAATTATTATAAATCACTTAATTTAATGGGTTGCACAATGAAATCAATTTTGTAAAAAGCTACACCACCCAAATCCGCTCCACACTAATAAAATAAAGTTGTTACTCTAAATTTAACTAGTCCATTTTTCTTTGATTTTGTTAATATTTGTAAAATGCTAAGTTTAGTAGCTAGCTAACTGCAAAGATCCACACACAATTAATAATCAATGAATGCAGCTGTATTGTTGTGGTGTGGGTTGATGAGGAATCAATTCAACATTCGGGAGAAGCCGACGTGTATTCAGTTCACCCCAACCAACCCAACTTCCTTGTCTGCGTGTGTAAGGAACGCTTATCAACAAAAGAAAATTGTATGCATTCATGACATGATAAGAACAGTCCCTTCAATTTGCAATGGTTAAGATAAGACAAGTTACTGATTATTTCGAAAATATGAGATTCGTTGGGTTTATTTGAGCAATGTTACTCGGATAAAATACAAAATGATGATATTTAAATAAATCCTGGTACAAAGTAATCAGTCAGGTATTTAAAATTTGTCCGTGCTGTCTAAAAATAATGGAAATGTGTCATGAAACAAGAATTTACAAAATGGTTGGCTTAAACCTATAGAAAGGTAGTAAAAGAACAAAAATGATAAAGCGTAATATTTTGAGAGAATTACACCGATTCTCCCTCGCTATCAACAGCCTGAGCGACTCTTCTCATATCTTCATCAATTTCAACGATGTTATCAATGTATTCAAGGCGGTAAAGTAATATCAGGAGGTTGGGGAGCACCTCTTGACTAGTGATGGGTTCCATTAATTTCGTCCTGGTAGAATTCTGGCTATCTTCAGATGATAATTCATCTTCAGAGTCGGAGGACGATGAAAAATATTGCCACTGGGGTAGTTTTGTTGAAGTAGGTGTAGTAGGTGTAGTAGCAGGCGTGGATGAATTAAATTCCGTCTCCGTTTTCTTCTTGAGTGCTTTAAGATGCGAAAATCGTTCAGTACTGGTTTTAGTATCAGTATCCTTTTTATGTTTTTTCACAATGCTCCTAATAACGCATGGTGAAACGGAGCCATTCGATTGTTTTGGTATTTTATGAAGTAGGCCTAATTTAATGGCTTGAGACAAACGAGGACTGAAAAAAGATAAATATAAGTGATGGCGAAGAGCAGGAAAATATTTATATATATACCATACCGTTGTTTCCAAGGGAAAAAGTCAGCGGATTCGCAACCAACGAAAGGACTGTCAAATCCACCCTCATCTAGCGTATCTTTAAATTCCGACGTTATTGCAATTGAAATACTCCAATGAGAAAAAATGGGGTGCTCCACTTCTTTCAATTGGAGATCTGAGAGTTCTTTTATCGCAGATAGCAGCTGTGTTTTGGCCGTTTCCGTCGCTTTGCGCACTCTAATAATAACAATATGTTAATATTATAATAGTTGATTAAGTTATATATTTGCTTCACGCATTATAGAATTTTAAATACCTAGCGGCATCTGAAACATCAAATTGCTCAGCACAAAAGATCCCCCGTGATTCAAAAACAAATCGTTGCTGTGTAATAGGGCAATTATCTCTATTCAACTTATTCACATGAAGTACGGCTCCTTCAAATACCCCTTTTCGAATGAAATGAACCATCATTTTACTGCATTCCTCCACGTATTGCTGTGACATTTCATCACAAAATACCTATACAAGAATGGGATAGAGTAGTATATTAAGTGCAAAGTTACTAGATAAATATATTATTCAAATAGAAAAACGTACAGGAATATCCAGAAACTCTTCAGTGTTTTCAATGTCAAACATGTCTTTGGGTTGAAGTCCAATCTTGTATACAAGCATTGTAAAGACTGATATAAAATAATCCTCCAACATCTCATAAAGGTCAGTATCTAAGCCATCCACGGTATCATTCCAAAATCCATCACGTTCTTCTAACATGGGAAGACTAAATAGAGAAGCGTCCCTATGCTTTGTTCGTTCAAAAATGCGTTGTCCTGTAGATTGTGCCTTTGTTTTTGTTTTATTTTTTTCAAGATTCGGAAGATCAGAAATAGGGTCAGGACGACTCTTTTGAATTGTTATTGCATCTGCAACAGGTATTTCTTCGAACATGTGAATAGCAATATCCTTTGAACGTTTAAGAGTGGGATCTCGTGTAGTAGTTCTTTTCTTTGTTTTATCTTCTTCTTCAAGATTCAGGATGAGGGGATCAGTCTTTTTAGCATCGGACGGGGTATATACAATAGGTATACCTTGTTTCTTTGCTTCATTTATAAATGTTTTTCCATCCGTCTCGCCTTCTGCAATTTCTTCCACATCTTCTTCAATCACTTTTGGGACGAACCGAGAAGGCCGATTTCCATTTTTCACAATCGGGATGTTGGTGTTCCTTATGTCCGACTGGATATTTTGGTCTTTATTCAAGGTTTCAGGTTCAGTTCCTCCTTTGCGATTATGCATTGTTTTATCCACTTGACTTATCCCTGCCTTTGTCGTGGTTGAATTAGGATTTGCATCCACCGAAGCCTCTTCGTCGATACGTTGTTTTTTCGACTTGAATTTATTCTTGATCTCGTCACAATGCTTATGAACCGCAGTGGCCATTTCCTCCAATTTTTTCTTGTCTATGACGTTCTTGGTTGCCCTTTCTTCATTAGAAAAAATAACCACTCCCTCTTCTGTGTCCAATGAATCTGCGACTGTGATGGTGGCAAAGCTTGACTTCCTCTTCAGGGTAACTTTTTTTGTCGCCATTTCTACCAACATTCTCCCCCGCGACGTGACCCCGCTAGCAGCCTTGCTACACGCACTCCCTGGCTTCCCACCACCTCCTCCCTCTTTGTCCTCATTTCGCTTCTTCTGTAGAAAAAATAGCAACATTAATAATTCGTTTAAATACTTACTGTACCAAAAAACTAAATTATTTCTCTCACTCTCTGGCTCTTTCTCCCTTGGCCCCCACTCCCGTCCATCCTTCCTTGTTCTCCTCCACCTCCTCCCACAACTTCGTACAACGTAGAAACAATCGAAAATCAAACCAAAAAAATCGGGCACAATTTGTGTCACACAAATGAATACAGTAAAATGTGAACGAGACAATAAACGTGATGTGGTGGTGGTGACACTTCCCGGTCTAAATTTTGAGAACGAAGCAAGCGAATCCAAGCGGCCTCGTTTGCCCTCCTGACTGAAACCATGACGAAAAAGAACCTCGAATCGGGCAGGGAACATCCACACTAACCACCACCACTACCCTCTCCTTTATTTATGCACTAATTTACATATGAGGACATAGAATTATCTCCTATATAATAAACAGGGGATTATGATGTTGTAGTATAAATTGCGTAATTTGCATTATTAAATTATGCTTTGATTAGCACGTAGTCAGTGGAAGCGAAGGAAAAGCTACTGCCACCACCATCAGCTTTACCGCCGATGAGCAGCCGTCAGACAGGGTTTGTAGTGGTGGTACACTTGACCATTATCATTGTTGACGTTTTCAAAGTTATTTAACAAGCAGAACGCAAACTGCCGGAACAAGTGTTTGTGCGGGACAAGAAGATAAGGACAATTCATTTACGACAAGGTAAGCAAGAATCCCTTAGGTTCAAATGTAAGAAAAGATTTGTTTGGTGGTTGGTTGATGATGATGGTTGAAATGAAAATTCGTTCAGAATGAGAGGCGCTCGATAAATTATATACTAGCTACACTTTGTTCCTGAGCGATTTTCATGAGGTTGAGAATATTTGATGAACGAACAGTAATTAATGTTTTTTGGATTTGTATTCTAGCTCACCTGTAAAGGGTGATAGACGGCAGGAAGATTGAGGTCCCAGCTAAAATGCCGTTGGAGGAAGGGGAAGGTGGAGAGTTGGGGAACAATGGGGAAAATTCGGTAAGAATAATGATGCAATTTGTATTATTTGTATTGGATGTACTTATTTGATCCGATTAATGATATTTGTAGAGCTCCTCATCGGATACGGCTACAAGTTCCTCAAACTCAAAAGAAAAGATGGAAGATTTTAACTCGAAATTGGTTAGTTTTTTTGTGAATTTGTAGGCGAATTTGAGGTGATGTAATGAATGTAATTTTTGTTTTTTTTAGGAGAGGGACAACTCCAAGCGTTTTGAATATCTTTTGAAGCAAACGGAAATTTTTGCACATTTTATGTCTGGAGGGGCTCGAGACAAATCACCTACAAGCCCGTTGAAAATAAAGCCCACCAAGGAAGAACGACACCGCAAAAAGTTGGAGAATCGACGCATGTCGGAAGCAGGAGAGTAAGTTTGATAGAATACCTTATACTTCATCGGTTAATAATTCGTAGTAAACGATTTTTATAAAAAAAATCATATTCATAATTCTAGTCACCGTCACCGAATGACTGAACAAGAAGAAGATGAAGAGTTAATGACTGATGCAAATGCAGCATTAAAGACTATTATAAGTTTTGATGTCTCTCCACCGTATATAAAAGGGGGAGAAATGCGAGATTATCAAGTGAGAGGTTTGAATTGGATGATTTCCCTGTATGAAAATGGCATTAACGGGATACTTGCTGATGAAATGGGTCTTGGCAAAACTCTGCAAACCATTTCCCTGTTGGGGTTAGTTCATAGTTATTTCTTGCATTTGTGGAATGATATGCATTATTTATTTATCTTTCACAGATACATGAAACATTATCGAAGTATTATGGGTCCTCATCTTGTAATTGTACCGAAGTCCACGCTCGCTAATTGGATGAACGAATTTAAAAAGTGGTGTCCGTCTCTCCGAGCTGTATGCTTAATTGGGGACCAAGAAAGTCGTGTATGTTAATTATTCACATTTAATTCAACGCGGGTTTTGAATACCTTCGTGGTGTTTAGATATATGTTTATGCTCCATTTAATATGCTGTAGGCTACTTTCATTCGAGATATATTGATGCCGGGTGAATGGGATGTGTGCGTTACATCTTATGAAATGGTTATCAAGGAAAAAGCTATTTTCAAGAAGTTTCAGTGGAAGTATTTGATTATTGATGAAGCTCATCGTATTAAAAACGAAAAATCCAAATTGTCTGAGTATGTTCGAGAGTTCAAGTCCGGCAACCGATTGTTGCTAACTGGAACACCGTTGCAAAACAATTTGCACGAACTGTGGGCGTTACTTAACTTCCTGCTTCCAGATGTTTTCAACTCTTCAGAGGTAAGTGTACAAGGAATTTAAATGTCGATGTGTATGGTTCCCAATTATTTGATTACCTCATTTTTATTACAGGATTTTGATGAATGGTTTAATACCAATGTTTGTTTGGGGGACAATGCTCTCATCGAACGACTTCATTCTGTTCTACGTCCATTCTTGCTTAGGCGTTTGAAGTCAGAGGTGGAGAAACGCCTGCCACCAAAAAAAGAATTAAAAGTTTACGTTGGTCTCAGTAAAATGCAGCGTGAATGGTAAATTAGTTTTGTCATATCAAATATTTTTTATTCAAATTATGTATTTGGTCATTCATCTTATTCGTATTTCAACTTTGTATTGACAGGTACACCAAAGTACTTATGAAGGATATTGATATCGTCAACGGAGCAGGAAAAGTCGAAAAAATGCGGCTTCAAAACATTCTCATGCAGCTTCGAAAATGTTGCAATCACCCATACTTGTTTGACGGTGCAGAACCTGGTCCACCATACACAACAGACATGCATTTAGTCACTAATTGTGGGAAAATGGTTATTCTGGATAAATTGCTTCCCAAGTTGCAAGATCAAGATTCTCGGGTACTTATCTTCAGTCAGATGACAAGAATGTTAGATATTCTGGAGGATTATGCAATCTGGAAGAATTGGCAGGTTAGTTATAGAAAGAATATTGTTTTAGAAAATATTCCAATCCAAACGAGGATCGGTTTGACTTTGACCATAATTCCAGTATTGCCGTTTGGATGGTCAAACCCCACATGAAGATCGACAGACTCAGATCAATGAATATAATTCTCCTGGAAGTAAAAAATTTTTGTTTATGCTTTCCACACGAGCTGGAGGGTTGGGAATTAATTTGGCAACCGCTGACGTTGTGTAAGAAAGCGTTAATCATTATTGTGTTGTTGACTGGGTGTTACAATTTTTGTGTGTATGATTAATTAGGATTATTTTGGACTCTGATTGGAATCCTCAAATGGATCTTCAAGCAATGGTACATATCGATTGTCATTAATTTTATTAAATCAATGATATTAATAATTCTAATTTAATTGTTTGATTTATTGTAATGTAGGACCGTGCTCATCGGATTGGACAAACCAAACAAGTTCGGGTGTTTCGATTCATTACTGAGAACACAATTGAAGAGAAAATTGTGGAAAGGGCCGAAGTTAAGCTAAGGCTGGATAAATTGGTTATTCAACAAGGTAATTGCTTAATATAATAAATATGTTCATTGTTCATGCATCTTTATACAAAAAATTTGTGGTGACAAATGATTTATTTCTGATTATTTTTAGGGCGTCTGGTTGATAGCAAAACTAATCAATTGAATAAGGATGAAATGCTGAATATTATCAGATTTGGTGCAGACCACGTATTTGCATCTAAGGACTCTGAAATCACGGACGAAGATATTGATGCAATTCTGAACAAGAGCGAAGTGAAGACTAAACAACTCGACCAAAAACTTGGGGCCCTTGGTGAATCATCTCTTCGGAACTTTACAATGGATGCACCCACCGAGTCTGTCTACAAATTTGAAGGGGAAGATTATCGGTGAGTGCAGTACCAAGTATTTGTATACTTTGTATTTTCGATCTTGTATTACTTATTAACATTTGTTCATTAATTTTATTTTAGAGAAAAACAGAAAACATTCCTGGGTCATTGGATTGAACCACCAAAACGAGAACGTAAAGCGAACTACGCTGTTGATGCATACTTTCGTGAAGCTCTAAGAGTTTCGGAGCCTAAAGCGCCGAAAGCCCCGAGACCGCCAAAATTGCCCATAGTTCAGGACTTCCAATTTTTCCCACCTCGACTTTTTGAACTTTTGGATCAAGAAATATATTACTACAGGAAAACGGTTGGTTACAAGGTACCAAGAAATCCAGAGTTGGGAGCGGATGCTCCAAAGATTCAACGAGAGGAGCAAAAGAAAATTGACGAAGCATCGACACTAGGTGATGAGGAACAGATTGAAAGAGATAGCCTTCTGAATAAGGTAGTAGTGATTAATGTCAATTTTGTATACGATTTAGCAAAAAAAGACATATTTAGAGTTTGTATTATATATTTTGTTATGTTCCAGGGTTTTACCAGTTGGACAAAAAGAGATTTTAATCAATTCATCAAGGCAAATGAAAAGTACGGTCGAGATGATATTGAGAATATTGCAAAAGAAGTAGAAGGCAAAAGTCCAGAGGAAGTAATTGAGTACAGCGCAGTCTTTTGGGAACGTTGTCATGAACTTCAGGACATTGATCGAATTATGGCTCAGATTGATCGTGGTGAAGCAAAGATCCAACGACGTGCAAGCATTAAGAAGGCTTTGGATGCTAAGGTATGTTCTGTATGTTTTACGAATAACACGATATGATCTTTATATTACTCGCAAATTACATATCCATTGCATATTTGTAGATGACACGCTATCGTGCTCCATTTCATCAACTCCGAATTGCCTACGGAACAAACAAAGGCAAAAATTACACTGAGGAAGAAGATCGCTTCTTGGTTTGCATGCTTCATAAACTAGGATTTGACAAAGAAAATGTGTATGACGAGCTACGAATTTCAGTTCGGTATGTTCCACCTTTTAAAGTTACTTAATTGCATCATTTTGTTTCACATTTTAATATTTTATATCTATTTAATCAGGGCCGCACCACAATTTCGTTTTGACTGGTTTATCAAATCCAGAACAGCTATGGAGCTTCAGCGAAGATGCAATACTTTGATAACATTGATTGAAAGAGAAAATCAGGAACTTGAAGAAAAAGAGAAGTTGGACAAGAAAAAGCAAAAGAACCTCAACAAACCAACTCCCTCTCAACCAAGTAAAGTTGGCGATTCTAAAGGAAAACGCAAAAGTGAATTATCCACTTCTGACCAAAAATCTCCAGCAAAGAAGAAAAAGAAACCAGAGTAGTTTGGCTGAATACCTATATTTATCAAGTTAGATTTGAATTGTGGACTTTCCTTTTTTAGTTATGTTTTTCATGATTATGTTATTATATTATACTTGTTCTCATTAGGATTTAGGGTGAACTATTATTGTTGTACAACACTTTATTCATCCAGATAGTAACATTTTAAAATTATTTTGCGAAAATCTCAAACAAGTGTGGCTATTGGCTTTTTTACTTTCTCTAAAAACATTGCAACATGACATTGTTATTTATGTGATGTGAATTAGAGTTCAGTTCAAATGTTTGTATTAGACAATATCCACTCCTTTTATTTGTTTAATTACAGTATAGTGTCATTATCTGTCACAATCTTATATGCAATTTAAATTCGACTGCTTAGGGATTTGTGATTTTTTTTATCAATAATTACTGATGCAAACAATAAACATGCTCGAATGTCCGAGTTGACCACACAACATGCTTGTATGATTTATGTATTACTTATTTCAAAGCGAGATTTTGCATAAGAATTGTAATATGCAATCCGAATTAAGCGTCATGAAAAGTAAACCAAACCAACATCTCATAAATAATAAAACATTGCAGTGCTAACGACTGAGAAAGTGTCCTTCCTGCTGGGTGCACTTCACTACTTCTTCATGATTCTTGTTCTCTTGGAAGAAATCATTAAAAGAGAACTCAATTCTGCTAAAGAGTTGTTGTATGTGGAAATTGATTCGTATGCAAATACAAAACCTGATTCCATAACACTTAACTGCTGTTAAACTGACCAACGTGAACCAACATTTTGCTGAAATTGAATTATGCCATCATCATCATTCTCATTATCATATTATGTGTCCCTTTTTTGTTTTTTTTTGTTCCAGAGCATTCCATATCTCTTTTCCACTATTAAATCCTTCAAATAATGCCCTTATTTATTATGCGTGTGAACTATGTGACCTTGTAGTGTAAAAGGTCATGTAAAATTCAGCCATATGAACAAAGTGACTGGATGATGCCTTGCCAACCCACCCTTATGGACTACGCTACAACAATCCATGGCATCGTCCAGGTATCGCAAAAATATGGTCCATCCCAAAAAACACACACCACTACTGACATACTGCCTCATCGCTTGCTTATTAGCTCGCACCATTCTTCTTCTTTTTTTGCTTTTTATCCACACCACACACCACTTGAGAGATTCAATCGTCAACGCGCAAGCAAGCAAGGTAAGCAAGCCTCGAGATCGTCATTTCATTTAATTGTTTAAATATTTTTAGTCATATTCAATTCCTTTTAGAAGTCATTTCTTGAAAAGTGTTAATTGTTGGCAAAAAAGTTGCGTTGCTGCGTTCATCATTAATATCAGTCAAGCAAGGTGCAAGGCACTTTAATGTATTTACTTGGTTTTAAATGTTAAACTACGCAATACCAACATAATGATAGGAAATGCAATAATAGTAATAATTAATATAATTAATCTCATCTCATCATGCATTCGTTCTCTCTCTCTGATCCACATCACCTGACAGCACACTCGCATTTCCCACTGGAAAAAGTAGAGAGCGAGAAGAGAGAAGAAGGAAATTGTGTGGTGGTTTGGTTGAGATTCCGATTCCAGGCAGTTCATCCATCCAGTAGGGAAGAAAGTTCATTTCCCCGAAATTGCTGTTGGTACGTGTCATAGGCAGCAGAGAGTGGAGAGGCAAAGGTTACCTAGGTACAGGACAAAGAAAGAAAGGGACCCACTATCTTATTCATTTGCAAACTCAGCACAGATAGATAGACAGGTCATCCAGTCAGTCAGTTAGTGTGCAGTAGTGAGTGCAGAAGGGAAGTTAGTGGGAGCAACAGAGAGAGTTTTCATCCATCCGCCTAAAAAATTATCGAAATCAAGAACAGTTTCCTTCTTTTCTTGATTTCAAATTTCGGAAACTTTTACCTTTCTTTGTTACCAACTTGAGAGCACGGGTAGGTAGAAATTTGTGGTTTAATTCCTCTTTTTGACATTTTTTCCTAATCGTAGAAGATCCTTGTTTGTCAATTAATTGTTGCTAGATACAAATTCCAATATTTCATCAGTTTGATTTTTTGTTAATTGTAGAGATAATCATGGAAGCTGCTGATGCTGTTGATGCTAAAGGTGATGGGGCCACAATTGCGGAGGAGACCAGTGGAGGAATGATTGCGGATCTGTACAACGAGATCACCTCTTCGCCAGTCAACATCGCGCTGTTATTTGCCATTCTCTTCCTGGTGTACAAAATCGTGAAAGGGAGGTCGAATGATGATGGTGAGAACGCGGTGAAAATTGATCCTCCACTTCCAAAGATGAAGAAACAGGACATGACTCTGGAGCAGCTTCGAAAGTACGATGGAACTCAGGAGGATGGACGAGTTCTTTGCGCCATCAATGGACGAGTTTTTGATGTTACGAAGGGAAAACGGTTCTACGGTCCTGGTAAGATTGCATTTTCTATTAATTAGTGAAATGATAATGTTTGGTAAGAGGCAAGTTAGCTATAGTATTATTGTTATTGTCATAATATAGGTGGTCCATACGCGTCGTTTGCTGGTCATGATGCTTCTCGCGCATTGGCAATGTTTCAGACAGACATGGTGAAGGATGAATGGGATGATTTGTCAGATTTGGACACCAGTCAGATGGACTCTGTTCGCGAATGGGATGCACAGCTTGCCGGTATGTTGTTGTCCTATGCAATATATGTTTTATGAAGACCTGTCCTTGCACAGTTTTTTTTGTCATTTAGAAAAGTACGATGTCATTGGACGACTGCTCAAGCCTGGTGAGGAACCGAGCAATTATTCCGAAGACGAGGATGGAGAGAAGAGTAAAGACGACTGATTACACTTCATCAACGCAGATTTCTAAAACGCTACAGTTTCTTTCCGTTCCCATTTTTCAACTGTCTTCAAGTACTAAAAACTAATCTAAAACTGAGAAATACTTCAAATATCAGATTCAAATTTATCAAGCTGTAATACTTAAAAAAAGAACAGAAAGGTGCAGCCAAGTAATATCTATAAAATTTCATTCCGTAACAGCTCGACAGGGTTGCATCATGTATTTTGATTACTAAACTACAACTATTATTATGGTTTTAAAAATTAGCAGTTTAATACACAGTATAGTGTAAAGTAAGAGTAACAACCACAGTACATTATACAATATTTTAAGATTAATTGAGCATGAATTATTTTCTGCTTCAAAAAACCATGCCAAATGTATGCATAATATATATATATATTGCAGGGCGACCCAAAATTTGTCAATGTTGATACATGTATAATAATAATTATAATAAAAAAACTTCCTATCAAATGTGATTATTATCATTGATGAAATAAATAAACAAAAATATCCATTATATATAAGAAAAACTTTCCGTTTATTGTAATGTTGTTTGATGGTTTGAAAAAAAGCCAGATTCACACTTTGCACTTAACAAAAAATTATTAACATGAAAAAATTTTAAACAGATTTATAATTAAGTACATTACAATTAAAATCGAGCTGTTGCTGAACAAGTAATATATATATAAACTTGTATAATAAAAGTGTATAAAATTGAAATTCATAAAAATTGCCTCCTCCCTTTCTACCTCTAATAATTATTAGGATAGCTAACATTCATCCGTGTAGTAATTATAATTATAACTCGTTTCTAATTGAATTGAAGCATTAATTGATCATTGGTTGAACATGGGTTCTTGGCAAATTGGTTCTTCTTTAACAACGCATCAAAAGTTGGACATTTTTTCAAGTTTCCATTAAAATTTGTAAGATTGCTACGAAGTTTGACTACCAAAGTACTTTTCATCACTTTTTAGTTCTAGTAAATCGCAGTTTTATTAAGTAAACACCCGAGTTGTCACGTCACACTATTAATTTTAATTATACTATGGTGTATTTACAAGTTGAATATCCCGTATATATTATTGTAATTCAACCAAACTCCTCTCATATTATTAATACGTGTGGACATTTTTTCTAACCTAGTAATAACAAAGTACAAAATTCAAATAAAGTCGGATTGAAAACTCAAAGGATGCTTGTCGAACAAAGAAATTAAAAAGCTCAAAACATAAAGGGTAGTTGGTGATGCTGATGAGGAACATTACAGTTATGTATAACAAAGTGCAACAGTATATGTGATGTTATTGTTGCTTGAGATTACATTTTACCTGGATAAAAAGGTGTCCAAAACGCACATTTAAGTACTTCCCTACACGAAACTGTTCTTGCTGAGCCTTGTCGTTAGTAATTAATAATTAATTGAATCGCGTCTAGTAATGAATGGAGCAAAAGCGTTTCAAAAGTTTGATTTCCACAGCGAAATGTGGAACTCACGTTAAACTAGCATAATTCACGAATTTGTAAAAAAAAAACCTTATCTATTCATAGTAATGTTGTATGTAATGTAGAAAACTTTTGCAGACTTTTTGTTTCAAAAATGAAAGTGAATGATGGCTGGTTGAATTGTCAGATCATAGTTTTGAGTACATAAGTCGTCTTATGGTTGAATGACTAATTCAGTCTCAGAAATAAATTCAGTGTTTAGTTTTTGTACGATCTGCGACGATAATAATAATCACAATCATAATAATATTGCAAGTTAATAATGTGCACATCAACATACCTGCATCAAAATGGTTTAACTTATAGTTCAATCGCCAGTTTGGTAGAAGGTCCGTGGTCCTCCTTCACATAACTTAACCCCTGCACAAAACAAATAATTTTCACTCTCACTCTTTCTGTTTACTTTCTTCTCTCTCATTTCTCTCCTCTCCTCCTCTTCATCAACAACAATGGAGCCACCCCCACCAAGAATGAAGAAAGTACAAATATGGGTGAATTTACCCGAACACGTCGACCCCAGCTCGTTGACTTTTAAAGTCACCGTAACCAGTGAGGACCTTGAGGGAAAATTTACTTGGCTGCCCGTTACCTCTCCACCACCCATTGCTGAAAGTGCAACGTCATCTCAAACCATTGATACAAGATATGAGGAGATTTTCGATGCAATTTTTCACAAGACGGAGGATACGTCCCGTGACACATGAGGACAGCAAACTCTACCATCCATGAGTTTAAGCCTACTGTATGTGTATTAATAATTAAATTATTAACTATTAATCTTTACAAAACCTTGTTGCTAATTTTTATTATAGGTGGAATATTACAAAGCACTGCCAGGACCTGTCTATGAGCCTATCACAGTGGAGAATTGTTTGATTAAGACTTCATCCGGATGGAAATGTAAAGTTGAATTTAAGGGTGAAAGCAAACATCGTGTAGTCAATCACGTCAAGGAAAAGCATATGTGTAAGAATAAATTTCATGTTTAACAAGCGTAATATGTAGTTACATTTTCATTAATTAAGTTTAATTTCATTTTCAGTTCTGAAACAATATGTATGTGAAATTCGCAAAGTCTCGTTTGTCGAAAAAATTCGTTAAACTGCACACAAGAAAAACTCCCACATTTCTGTTCCCAAAGGTGAATTTCTCTACGCTGAAGATAGCAACAAATACATTTCTTGCAGTATTTTCAAACAAGATAAATATGGTAAATGTATATAATAAACGCATAAGAAATTAGTTATTGAATCCCAAATAAATATTTAAAATGTCTTCATTTCATGTACAGATGCTCCTCTCAAGACGCAACTGTATATGCTAAAGTTCTTCAAGAAGGCTGACAAGAAGAAAATCATATATATCAGCATTGATTTTACCACTCTCCGAAGTGTTGAAGAAGCAGCAACAAAGCTAAGACCAGCGAACCTGTCCGCTGCAGCAGCATTAAAAAGAGGGGAAATTCCTGTCGGATGCAGTAAGCATCTCTTCAATGATGGGTATGATTTTGACCCTAACGATAGCGAAGTACTTGGAATCTACGGAAGTAATGAAGCTGCTGGCATGACACTAAAATACTATGGCCGAATAGTAACCAAATCAAAGTGTCACGACAACCCCAGAATTTCCCCAGAACGGATGACCAGTTGTGAGAAGGAGTTTTTGGAGACAATTGCGAAATTTCTATCGAAGATGCCAAAAAGAAACCAAGATTTCTTCAATAAGCAAATGTAGAAACAGCAGAGTGGAGAAATTCTAGATTCCGAGTCGGATTAAGACATCCCGGAAAATGAGTAAAAATAGAGTTACAGTTAGTAATAATATTCACCGTGTTTCGGATTTTAAATCATTGATCTAAATTATTAGTTATTTTATGCAAAACAATGTCAACTTATGATTCTTCTGTTTTTTCAATTGTTAGTAAAAATGGGCTTTTCACATAATTAATTTGGTTTTACTTACTGGTAGCGCAATTTGGCAATGCTGCGACCTCGGTACGCAAAAATTAGTATGCAGGTGAACAAAAGACAGATGAGTTGAACAGATCCGATTCCAATGAGTGTTCCAATAAAGTATGGGCTCTTGCTTTTCATCCAGTCAATGAATTTCTCCGCACATCCCTGGAAAAAAGACAAAATAAAAGTAAGCACGGTGATAATGAGATGATATGACTGCGTAGAAAAAAATGAAGGATTCTTTTTAAATACTCACTTCTCTGTATATCAACGAGCTGGTAAACACGTCTCCAACAACCGGAATTGATGCCGTGAACGGGATGGTTCGAGCCTTGTCACATTGAGAGTCAGCCACATCCATACAACAGCTCCTTGGCACCTGGAATTAAGAAAAAGAGGTTACCAAAGGATAGTTTAAAATTTAAACTTTAAATACTATTATACAAAATTACACATACCTCGTACGAAGTTGGAGAAATCGCACTCAACGTCATGTCAATAGCCCCTTGACCCTCCTGTGGTTTGTTGCCTCGAATCAAGATGTTGGAACTGTAGTCCTTGTATCCTGTGGCTCCGCAGCATTTCATCTATGACAATGAATTTATAAACATTAATTAAAACATAGTGTGAAAGATGGAGCACATATCATAATAATGTTAATGACTTGATCATACCTCAATTTGAATCATATCCCATGCCTTTGTACCTGCAAACACAAATGTCACAACCAGTTAGTACTAGACAACGTTTCTCATTAGACTTAAATAAAATCAATGTCATACGATATTCCTCCACGCCATAATAGTTTTGAACAGAGTTCTTCATCAAATTTCGGAAGTGATTCACAAAATCATCCTGGTGTAAGTAACAGTACACTCCAGCAGCCAGTTCCGCAAACGAAATCAGCAGGACAATGGCGAAAAACTGTGAATACACATTATAAATTGTAGGAAAGCTTTAACTATACTTGGGATAGTTCAAGAATGAATGCCATAATTATTCATCCTTACCAACGTTAGAAGGGTGGAAGATTGCTTAAATCCTCCACAACAGCCCAGTAATCCTCCCACTAGCATAAGGGACCCAGCCACCACCAGAAACCATTTCCCATACACAAGGTAGTACGCATCTTGATCTGTGGGACGGGCGAGATCCATATACGGTTCCTGTTCAGCTAGAAGATAAGCAGACAGCCCAACAATAGCTGATCCAGTAATCTGAGTAACATAACATAGGTAACAATTATTATCAAACTCCAAAATTAATCATCAAAATTCGCAAACTTAAAACTCACCAAAAACAAGAGGGCCACATAGATAACGCCATACTTCATGCACCCATAGCACGCCGACATGATTCCTTCCTTTTGTGCTTACGACCTTATCTATTTGATAACCCAACTTTATCAGCATCCATTAATAGATAACAGGCACACGCAAACCAATTGCATATAAATACTCTTGTCACTTGTTGTACTCACCTACTTTAGTACTTCAAATACTCCAATTTCCTTCCCTAATAAAACTAACTGAAGGTTTTGTTGATTGTCCAGGAAATTGATCCAAAGTTATTTCTTGACAAATGGATGGTGTTTGATTTTTGTAAATTTGTAAGACTTTTGAAACTTTACAACAACTGACGAATAAATACGAATACAATGGTGGAACTCCCAAGGCTACAAGAACAATTACTGGAAATTAAACTAAAACAATTGAGAACAATAGCTAGACTTTCTTTTGATTCGTTCGTTGTGTTGGTGTGGGTGGTTTGGTTGGTGTTTTGTTTATTTTGGTATAATGATAAAATATACGTACGTGCAGTGCGAGTGCAGGCAGTGTGAAAAAGCCGAAAGTTACAAAAGCAGATAAACTTGAGTTGATGGAGATGGAGCCTTGTGTTGCTGGATTGTAGCAGTGGTGGTGGTGCGGCTTTCCAAGGCATCACCGGTTCCAATTTTCTCCACACGGGAACAACGGGAAGATTTGCCGGAACTACCCGGGAACATTTTTTTACCACCACCACCAACCACTACTGTCACGGCACATGCACTACTCACTGAATTGTGCGCAACTAATTATTTTTTCCAACTCGCCAATTTATTTATTCTGTAATTAAATAGTCCACTAAATAGTCGTATAGTGTTAGTCTTGTCCTCTGTTCTTTGAATCCACAGGACAACAGGACAAGACTGATTTGAATCTCAGAGGAATAATGTCAAGTAGCGAGACTTCGTTCGTCACTGTGGATGAGTGGGAGGACGTGGGAGAGGCAGCATCAGAGACGAGCAATAATGTACTGGAAGTTGTAAGTTGATGAAATTATATACACGGCACGGTGAGTACATTGTTTTTCGCATAACAACAAATTTTTGATGATAACTTCAGATGGATGAGGTTGAGGAGGACGAAAGTTCAAAGGCGTACGGACAAAAGTACAGTGAAGCACAAGCCATGTTCCTGGCTGGAGACTTTAAAGGGGCTATGACGCACATTGTGACGGTCCTGGATATTGAAAGATGCGAACTTATGGACGATAGGCTATTCTATAAGCGTTTTTTGTAAGAAATAATTGTGAATTGTGTTTGTTTTTTAACATTGTGCATTGGATGTTTTATTTATTAATTGTTTTTAATTGCAGGGCCTGTGGTCATAATCACAGAATGTTGTATAGGAATAATTTGGGGATACTTCGAACTGCAGTTCTTGGGTTTATTCGAGGTGAGAGTCTGTTTCGAATTGGATTGGAGGATGCTATTGAGTTTACGGAAGGGCCGTTGCTTGAACGTAAGTGCAAGAACATTGGAGTTTTTACCTTACAGTTTGTGCACACGTAAGAAGTATATTATACTTATATGGTTTCAGTTGCACCTTTGCCCTTGTATATCATGGACATGATGAAGATTGAAATGGAGGTCGTGATTTACAATTTGGGATTGAGTTGGTTAATGAATCCTGTACACGGCTGGGCTTCATTTTCTGCCATTTCGTATACTTTGACGCGAATCCCTAAAGATCCTCGCCTCTGGCTTCATGCTGCGGAAGCCTGCATCTCGTTCGAGTGCTCGAAGACCGCGGTTGGTGTAAATACCGTTGAATCGTCATATGTTTAATCTTAAATAATTTTATGGAGTTTGTATTATTTGTTTTCAGTCGATTGACGCAATGTTTTCACCTTTGCCACAAGGGGGTGATGTATTCCGATCCGCAATCAGTTTTAGTAAAATGTTGGGGGATGATCTGCACTTGATTAGGTAATGACAATGCGCATTAATTTGTTGACCAAGTTACAGTTTCAAGTATTTCTCTGATTAATAATTTTCTTATGTCAAATTTTGCAGTACATATATTCGGAATATGGGAAATAAAAATGATGCCTCGCCGTCCTTTAAGTACGCCCAAAAATGCTTACTGCTCTCATCCCAGCTTGTCAAGTCGTATGCAGCAGGTGACTCGGAGACCTTGATCTCAACAACCGATGCACTTGACGTGATCTCAATTAAGCGGGCAATCTTAATTAACCGATGTTACATTGCATTGCGTCTTAAAAATTATGATCTCTGCATGAAATATGCACAAAAAATACTAAAGTCTAAGCGTTCCACAAAGCTTGATAAGTAAGTACCAGCATTTGCCAATTATAAGAGCGTAAATGTGACATGCAAAATTGAATTGATACAGAATGCTCGCGCGATGCTATCAAGATTTGATTAAATTTATTCTCGGGGAAGCCGACTGGAAAATTTTTAAACGTGTTTCGTTGGATAAGGATGAGTCCGTTAATGAGACTCCTGAAGGTATTTTAAATTAAAATTTTGTATTTCAATTTGTAATATCAACTATTTCTTAAGCATTGGAGATTGCCAGGAAACAACTGGCACCGATGAACGCTTCAAGAAGATATCACAACACTCTGGGCAGTATTCTGAATCCTATGAATATCAATTCTACTGTGGGCCGTTTAGAGGTAATGAGCGTCTTCTCTTATTTATTTTCTCGTTTGAGTGCAAATGTGCTGAATATTAATAATATTTTAATTTAACTTGCAGGAATACGTAAAGGACAAACAGGATCAAACCCCGCTCGCTTTGTTAACACTTTACATGTTTCTTGCGTATAAAAGTATTCCCCCAGGTAGCTGTCTGTCTCTATGTATTTGTTATATGTGAGTTAGGTTTTGTATTTATACTTTTGTTTATATATTATCAGATAGCCAGACAGCCACACGAAGGAAACTTAATAATCTTCATCGCCTACTAATTCGGCTATCCCCAATCTATCTACTGGAATTCTGTAAAAAGATGTCTGGAGAGACCGTTTATCCTGCCAGATGGGACCTTGGTCCAACAACTCAAGGGATTGAAAAAGTGACATGGGAAATTTTGGATGGGGTGGAAGCTGGCAAAGCTGAACCTAAAGATGTTGTAGTCGCAACAGGGGATCCTGTGACTACTCATAAACCCATGGTATTAATCAAAGTAAGTCAGAAAGGCTTCAAAAGTGTTCGAATCCCTTACTAAAATGGTATTTAATGTAACGACGGTGCTGCTATTATACCAAACTTACGATATTAAGTAAACACAAGTATATTTATTTTTTAAATTTTGATATCCAGAGATTTTTAAATGAACAGTAAATCAACATTTATGTTTATATTTCATTGCAGACTAGTTTCCATTATTTATTTCATACATATTTTTGGACGAGATGATAAAAATTACGGTATCATGAATGAGAAAGAATTCACACCAATTTCACCGTCATGTAGCTCTGTCCGTCATGAGCCCTGTTGCAACAATATTTCATGGGCGGTGGACTGTGATCAAAGTTTCATGTAATAATATTTCATGGCCCATATACCAGCCTGCCTGACCGATTTAATAAATGATAAATGCGTAATATACTCTTGCACAAAGTAAATGACATTCAACATGAAACACTTTTCTGAACTATAATTTACAGAGACAGAAAAGTTTGGAATGAATTTTATACAAATTTCCAAGATATTCTTAAACAAAGTAATTAGTTTAAACCTCCAAAATGCAAATAGTTAAGATTACACACCCTTCTCAACTTTTATGAAAAAGGTTGATGTTGATGTTCTGTTAGAAAATGAAGATGAAGATAAACTAGCGGCACAAACCGGTTACACAGATTGAACACAACCAGTATACATTGCATAGTGTTTCGTATTTGGGAGAAGATGTGCTTTTACTGTAATTTAGTTTATACCTCAAATAATGCAAATAATTGAGATTACACTCTACTTTTATGAAAAAGGTTGCTGCAAGAGGAAGATGATGTAAAAGTCGGGGTACTGCAAATGTATACGTGTGGTGATCATTCAACCGGTCACACTCGTAGATTGCATACACAACAACCAGCATAAAGTTTGTTAGTTATCTTATTAGATAGAAGATGTACAATTATTCATCCAGTCTTCCTTCCATTATTATTCTCTTAATTCCAGTCTGGTCACTCCCCACAATACAGTGACTATTAATTTCAGAGGTGGTGAGTGAGTGGGAGTTGTTGCCAAAATGCAAGTTTCTACTGCCCTGCTAATTGCAGCAACATCAATTATTCTGTTCGGCCACAACAATAATAATGTCGTGTTTGCAAAGGAGAGTGAGATTTTCTCGTCCATTACGGAATTGGAACGGTTATACAGGAATGAAGCAGAGGTGGTGAAGAAGTTGCATGAATATGCGTCTAGTTTGGATAGGAATCTGCATGTTATTAAAAAGTGAGTTGATTGATTGTCATATAGTACATAATTTTTATTTTATTTTTATGGGACAATTAATCCGTAATAAATTATTATGATTGTGGCAAAAAATTAAGGTATATTGAAGATTTCAATAAAATCCCAACCTTTGATGAGGAAACTGCAGCCGAGGTGGTGGCAAACCCTTTCACAGCGTTTCATATTCTAAAACGAACCGTGGTAGATTGGGAGGTTGTGTCGGATACAATAAAAAATCATACAAAAGCTGCCGGTTAGCTAAATTTGTATCACGATTTATTAATTTACAATTATTCCATAATTATTCAAATACAAAGAATTTAATTTGAGTTGTTCTGTCTCAGATGTGTTGGGAGAAGTGATGCAGCAAGGAGACAAGATGCCAACATTTGATGACTTTATTGGAGGTTCCATGGCCCTTGTTGGTCTTCAGGATACATATGGGCTAAACTTGTCAGAAGTGATACACGGGACACTTGGTTCTGAACCCGTTCCACAAAGCCCGTATGAACTTTCGGGTAATTTCTTATTTGTCTGGTATCAATTTAAGTAAGCGTGTGTAATGTGTAATTTCTCAATTTTCAGCCAGAGATTTATTATTCTTGGGAAAAGCTGCATTCAACAAAGGATTGTATGACAGAAGCATTAGTTGGTTGGAAATGGCTTTGTCCCGTTCTGAAGAAGAGAGACAAAGCGATACTTTCTTCTCACCATCAGCCACAAGAGAAGAAATTCTACCGTTTTTGGAAACTACGAAACGAGTCGTGCGTATAAAAATTATGATAATGCAGTTTTTTTAAAATTTGAAATGGTGCATGTCAATTTGTTATTTCATTTGATTTCATAACAGCACGACGACGTTCTGGATAAGCGTGGGCCTAGTGGAGAAAATTGGCAAACATTCTTAAAACCTCTGAATCAAAAATTGGCAAAACAAAAGAAATATTTATCTGTCAAAAAATACAAACCTAAATTGTACACCCCACTGAATTCTGCAGAAGAGAATGAAAATTACAAGGCTCTTTGTCGCGGAGTAAGACTACGAGTAAGTCAATTTGTATATATTCTGAAAGACGAATGTGGAAAGTTGTCTTAATTTAATTAAATTAATTAATTAATTAATTTGAAGAGCCCCAAAATGGACGCTCCACTCCGATGTCGCTATATTGCTCGCCCATTAACTCGTTCATTTATTGGACCTTTCCAAATCGAGGAACACGCAATGGAACCCTACATCATTACAATTAATAATTTTATGAATGAGGATGAAATGAAAAGCTTTCGAGACACTGCATCCTCTCGACTGAAGCGAAGTCTTCATCAAGGGCGAGATGGACATTATGTAGCTACCGACATCAGAACAAGCAAACAGTAATTTAAACGCACAGTAATTTGCTCAGTATGAATTATTTACCATGATGTATGCACTTATTTAGGGCGTGGCTGACTCAAGAAGATGGAGAATTTGTGGATATTATCAGCCAAAGAATTAGTGATGCCACAGGGTTGGAATTATTCCCAGAAAATTTGGCAGCGGAAATTTTTCAAGTAGCAAATTATGGAATGGCAGGACGCTACACGGCCCACACGGACTATCTCACTGGGGAAGATCACATACGAAACCCGTTGGAAATAATGCGTGGAAATCGAATCGCTACCTTCATGGTTTATGTGAGAAGGAATAAGAAATAATGCTATGAGTGTCATTATGGTCCTAAACTACAACTTTCCAATGTACTTTAATATTTGCAGCTGGAAAATGTGGGGGCTGGGGGCTCAACCGTGTTTCCTTACATTGGGGTCCAAGTTAAGCCTAACAAAGGGACGGCTGTATTTTGGTGGAATCTGAAGCGAGATGGTAGCGGTGATCCACTAACACGACATGCCGGGTGCAGCGTCCTGTATGGTAGTAAATGGAGTAAGGATGTTAAAATTACGTGGAAATTATATAATTTTTGAACTATTTGTTAACATTTTGTCCAAATTTTGTTAATTTCAGTTACTAACAAGTGGATCCGATATAATGCTCAATTTCAGAAAGCATTTTGTGTCCCGGAACCAGAAGATAGTGAATCTGTTTCATTCCGACAATTGTGATATCTAGTGAGATAGAAGAAGAGGAGTTCAACGATGTTGAAAAGTCAATTGTGATATTCATGAATTTATTCTTGAACCAAGACTGCTTGGACGAGTCATTAATAATGCAAAATTAATACACACATATTATTATCATTTATTATTATAAACTTTATATATTATATTATATATAATAAAATCACAAGACCACAAAAGCGCATATTTGCTGAATTATTGCTAGCAGCGATCAAGGGAGTACAAGACATATTGGAAATTAGCATATGCATATTATATCAAATCGAAAACTATTTGGAATATTTAAGAGCCTACATTTTGTAGTATTGCAAAAAAGTCGGTTGATTAAATTAAGGTCGCTAACATGACTATGATGATCTGATCTGGATGAAGTGTCAACAAATGTTTTAAATTTTCATTTCACGAACTCGTTTAGCATTGCAACTTTTGCATAAAATGTGTCCATCCAAAGGATAACATCCACGCCCTTCAGCCTCAGATCGGAGAAGCAGCCCACAATCCTGTTGTTGATATGTCATTTATTATTATTGTTAAAAAAAATAATATTACGTAATGTAATCATTACACTTAAGCAAGTGTGGGTTGTTTAATTGTTGACAAATTAATTATACCTCGCATTTGTAGCATTTGACATGAAAACTTCGATCCAATGCCACTACTCGCACAGTTTCATCATTTCCAGGTTCCGGCATTATGGGAAGTTCACAAACGCTGCACCGAGGGGCAAATTTTCTATTGAACAAAAATTATTTTTAGTGAATAAGTTAACTTAATGAATAATAATGACAATATATTATTTTCCTTATTACTTGTGGAAATCCTCAATGCAATAAATCCTATTCGCAGCATCAATGGTGAATTGAATGCCTTCCAAACTTTTTGCACAAATGACACAAGTGAAACACTTTGGATGATACGGTTTTCCATTTGCTCTTAAAATTCGGTCCAAAATCGGATCTGAACAAACGCAGCATTTCTCAAGACGGCTCTGCAAAATGTTAATAACGCAAGTAGTAATTATGTAAAGGTAAGTCATTTGATTTAGTTTAAAAAAAATAGATTCTCACAATATAATCTTTCTCACAGTATGGCTTTCCATCCACGTGATAAAAGAAAGATTTGCCTTGAAGCAGACAATCGCAAACTCGGCATCTCAAACAATTAATGTGAAAGATTTTATTCATTGCCGTGCATCCAGTCCCTTCACCAATAACTTGCTTCCCACATTTGACACATACACCTACACAAATAAATTAAATGAATGATGACAATATGAATTTCAATAAAATTTGGACAACTTAAATTTGTTATTACCAAAAAACACTTCATTTTTTCGTAGGGAAGTCATCAATAAGTCGGTAAGCGCATCGATTTCTGACTCTGTTGAAGATGTAGGAATATATTTATCCGGAGTGTCTAAGTTTCGACGGTCAAGAGAATTTTTGGACCCTTGCATGGACGCGGTTGAGTTAAGAGTCAATCTGGAATCGGTGCGAGGCACAATTGGTTCATATATGCTTTCCGCAGTGGATGATCTTGCCTGAAAAATTCCCATGTGTAAATAAATTTGAGACACAATCAAGAAATTCATTAATTGTTTACCTGTGAACTGTTTGATGGATAAAGATAAGGCTGATAATCCGCTTGGCTGACGGAATAGTAATCCTGATTCCATGATGATGGAGGGACAATTGTGCGTCGAAGTTCGGAATAGCTGGAGCTAACGGGGGAAGGTGGGGGATGTATTACCTCAGCACCTGGAGGTAGTGGGGGCAAATCACGTCGTCTATCGAAAGACTCAGCCATATTGCCTAACGCTACTATAATTTAAAAGTACGAGTTCACCAAACACACACCTAATGCTTTTTTTATTTGGTTACAATAATACACTCTTATTTTTATCACGGTACGAAGATAAGCATACTATAACTGATACTGATCGAAGCTCATGGAATGGGATTGCATCGAATGCATTGCTATAAGCAGCTTCAGCCTTAATTTGCCAGTATTGCGGATATGACACGTTGCTTTTCACAATATACTAAGAAATCCTTACTCATATTAAGCTCTTAATTACCTTAAGAGCTTAGTAAATGACTAACTGTCAATATTTAACCAAAACAAAATTTAACCGTTGATCACATCATCACACGTTACGTTATTATACAACATTAGTTAATGGTACACGCAAAATGTGCAACACATAAATGCAGTAAGTCCGAGTAGTAGTGGTTCAGCCTTTGATGATGTGCTAATATGGCTTAATTCAATTAGGCGTGTTGCTAAAAGTCGGTTTTATAAAATACTTACACACCAATGACTAACACTACCACTACTAACAAACCAACCAACCACAAGTGCACAATAAATCGGGTTTGTTAAAAGAAAATGATTATTTAGCTGGCACACAGTACAAAGTCGTTTGTTTATCTAATTATCTATTAGTTAAAAGTTTTCATTCACATTCAATTAGAAAAGGTCAGGTCATTATTTTTGCAATATTAATAATTGAATTGACCATAGTTAAGTCCAGCCCAGTCCAGTCGTATTATACGACTCGTATATGTTATGAACTTGGCATACTCCAACCAAAATAATGTTGGTTCTTTTCTTTTCTTTGCTTTTTTTTCTTATGTTGTGAATCCTTTTCAATCAGTTTTTCCTTGTGTATAGGTTATGGATGGATGGTGTATGTTCTCTACTACACCAACAACCACCCTTAAAAGAAAGAGTTGTTTCATTTTAGAATAGAGGAGTGTGTTGTGTATATAATGGAATAAACCATACACATGCATAGCCTTGATGAATATGTAATAAGATGAATTAGTTAAAAGTAAGCGTGTATATTGCATAATTTCATTACATAGCTATTTTTCCAGTCCAACTTTGCATCCATAACAGAAATCTTTTACCTGATTATGGGGTCAACTTCATAAATCTTGAACAATTTCCACGAAATGGACGAAGAAGCAGAAGTGTATGTATGTATTGGGTAGTAATTAGATAAAGCAGAAGAGTATAGTGATTAAGGAAGTGGTTGCATAGTTCGTGGGGCTATATGAAATTAATGTAAATTTAATGCAACTCATCTTGTCTCACGACGTAGTCTCATAATTATCTTACGGATTTATCATGTATGCATATGCTTAATCCATCCATTACACGGACAGAGTTGATGATGATATTATGCATGCAGATGAATGAAAGATAGAAGGTTTGCAATGCAAATTTAAAGGATTGATGACATATTGATCCGGTAACCTTGTATGTAGTAGTATATAATCTTTGTTGTCTCTGTTTAAGACTATTTTAAATGGTTTATATTTTACAGATTATGGTATTAATACTCGTTTTATTTTTTCATGCTCATATATATTACATTTCACTACTCGGAAACGATTCATTGATAGAAAATTTTGTCAAAATGCAATGTTTTGAATAAGACAATTGATCATTGTTAAATTATTAATTGCACATAATTAGAAAAGTTGAAATACATATGTCACGATATTTTGCGTCGTATTTAAGTTGTGTAAGATGAGAGAGGGTGTGTATTAAAATTAACAAATTAATATTATAACCTCCTCACACTTTGCATAATTTTTCTTATAATGAACCAATCACCAATATGTCGTAACTCATATATCCATAAGCCAGACTTGAATAAATTAGCCCTAACTAAATTGAACCAAAAATGACATTTATATGAATGATATAGAAATGAACTCTACCATATTTTAAGTTTCTTCAAAAATAGAAATTCATCTTATCATTCCCTCTTGCTTTCTTTTTTAATAACTGGTGTGATAAGCAATATCCTAATCTGTAGTGACAGTGCACTTATCTTGTCAAATATTTCACCTTAATCAATCCATTCGGTTGGGTGTGTTTCAGCATCATTGGATGTTTTCACCCATTTGGGTGAAAATAACAAGATTTTATAAATGCGCATCTCAAGATCTCGTCTGGTTTAGTTATAAATAGCTGATGTTTGTTTATTACATTCTTTTCTCCATCCATCATCCCGGTCTACCCACGCCTACACACCTGTAATAAGCCCATCATGACATGACACGAAAAAAAGAAGAAGAGAAAGCCGCACTACCGGAAGTGGTTGGTTTCCCTTTGTTGAGGCGGAGAGAAAGGATTGTGTGAGCTGAGCTGCTCATTTGGTTTGATAAATAACATAATATTCCCCACTTTCACCGCAAAAGAGAGAGACCCCACAACTTTT
>JAQFZJ010000156.1:0-54895 GCA_034695645.1 Folsomia fimetaria | reverse complement strand
AATTTGGTGCTAAGTAATTGGGACCAATTGATGGGCTATAAATCGAAATAATTTCGGAATATAACCCTTCAATTACTTAAAGGGTGTAACTCCTAATCCTGGCTCGGGCTATCTCAAGTCTGCACTGTAGGTTTTATTTATTTTTTATTAACGACAACAAATCTTAATATTTAACATTATTGTTATTAAGTTTAACTTCATCATAATTAAACTTATCCACGTTAACATATTATTGTTAAAATATACTTAATTCAATAAAATAAACTCTTGTTGTTTGAACTGAAGATTGACACATGCAAGTCATATACGTTCTATCCATCCAACCACCAAATTTTTCTTATTGCCATTTTCGGCATAGTTGATGATGACGATGATTCAGTTTAACAATAGACACATAATTAGCATCTCACCCATTGTCTACATAATTTGTCAATCTACGCATAATTTTAACTGAGCATAAAAAAATTATTGGTATGTATTGATTTTGAACAATAACTGCTTTATGTATGTATGCATGATTATGGCTCCTGATAATGACCACCAGTCTCCCCAGTGTACTGATCCACGTTGGAAATCTCTTTGTAAAAACAGTACACCACCCACAACTCGTAGAAAACGGGCAGATCCGAGATTATGATGATGAATACTGTGGCAATTGAGAAGAAGCGAACCATAGTCGCAATAAATCCCAAAACCAAGACCACGATCAAAACAATCAGAAAGATTTTTATCTTTTTTGGCGACCTCTGAAATTGTCAACAAAAATTGGATCACATTTTATTTGAAATAAAATAATAAACAAAAGCAAACCTCAGTAGCCCCTTTGAGTAAAAGGACAAAGTTGACAATGGTGCTGGTCAAGACGAGCACCCCAAGCAAGACCCAGTATACTGTGATCATTGCAGTTACTCCGCCCTCACCAACTTCTGCAAAGTATTCGAAACATTTAAATTTTAAGTATTGGTCAACTTAATTACAGGATATTTCAAACAGTAGGGATTCTGTTCAAATACACTAAAATCACGTATCATTCCTTTAAATTTGACATCAGACAAATTGAACAGAATCAAATACCCATATACAATATTATAAAGAATAATGAAACACACACTCATGCTAGTTATTCGTTATTCCTCTTATCAGCATATGTATCATGTTACAAATAAACCCGAGTTGGGTAATCGATCCGAATCTTATTTAATATGCACATGACATGTAGATAGGCCGACATCTTAAGTAGTACATCAAAAATGAGATTTCACTTGAAAGAATTTGGGTAAACCAATCAATAAGAAATAGGAACAACTACCAATTTAAACTTGTTCTTCGAGTAGACAATAATTTCCAATAAATTTAAATTAAATTCACTTTCACTAGACTTTTCCTCGTATAATAAGTACCGGATGAAAGTGGCAAAACTAACCTTCAGCCCCAATAAAGATACAGTACAGGATCAAAATCACTAGGTACCACGCTCCCAAAACCTATTATTATTAAGACAAACATACATTAACTTACCATCCATGTTCATTTTCATTATTTAATGAAACAAAATTCTTACAATATTTAATCCGGCAATCAGTTGAGTTCCCTGCTGCAACGTGATCCCAAAGAAGCAAGGACTCATTAATTTTTCCATGCCCATCTTATACCCGCCTATTGATCACTTGGATCAAAAGAAATTTCTATGATCTTTGATTTATTTTGCTGTATTTATGTGTGATATTAGTAAGCAATGTTTGATTAGTGAAAGTGGGAAGAAAGCTACAAGTGAGGAGAGGAGAAAGAAGGTGCCGCAATAATGGGAACGATTCCACCACACCACACACACTTCACTGCCCCCTCCTTCACTTCAACTATAAATCCATTGCCCGGATCGATATCCATTCCTTCACCCGGCCCGGGTACATTATTACACCCACCGGAAGACGAACCAACTACTGTACAGACCGAATTCTCACTCCTATGTACAATAACTTTCTCCTTCATTACATTCATTACTACGCTTTTCTAGTTGAGCATCTTTCTCCTTTATATACATATGTATGGGTTGTCCATTTACCGTGTATTTTAATGCATTTATAGTACACACTCACACAGAACATGTTTCAATTAAGCTATAGAATATTCCATAATTCATTTTATTTTTCACAATGTACTTGAACAGCACTCACTCATGAAAGCATGTATGTAACTTATGGCATAGTTTGTGATTTGAGCTTGCAAATTTTATAATTTACTGCTGCAGAGTACTAAATCATTAATGTAAATTATTTTGCTGTTTAGTTTCTTTCACAATTCATTGAATCGTTTCACTGCTACAAGAGTTGCACTTTCTCTTTCATACGTGCATGTAACAACTATGTTTATTTGGTCCTAAAAACAATGCACACTGAATTATAAACGCGCATTCAGAATAAAAATCATATAATTATTGGCACATATGTATAAGTTTGTTTTGACTAGATTTATTCAAATCATCATTGCTTGAATTATGAATTAGCTGTAAAATCAATCCTCGTCCACTGTTTCTTTCACGAACCTGGATTCTGACACTGTCAAATTTGTATTAGTGCCTCTTAGTTGTAATTCTTTTGCATTGCTTTTCACTAACTGCACAATTCCTTCACTCTCCACACGAATGAAATCTGACACTTCCACATTTATTAAAGTAACGTTATTTCCCACAATTAACACTGGGCCGCACTTGGAGTCCCACACACTTGAATGGTCTGAGCTAATGCGAACGCCCAAATCATTCATCTCACCTTGATATCCAACACAAGACAAGTTATGTATATTATTAAAGGAGCTAAATGAACCGAGAATCGCTCCCGTGTAACCACTTTCCTCATAGCCTTTTAACATTGTAATGTTCTCCAAAACATTTTTTGAGCCAGACACATAAATTCCTCGCTTCACATTTTCACAAACCAAATTTGATAATGTATTCTCATTTGACGTTGAGCTGAGAATAATCCCGGAATGATCAATTGTCTTGAATTCAACTTGGTTAATAATATTTCTACTTCCAAATAATCTTATGCCATGGCGAGAATGGTAAATGTTTAATTGAGACATCTGGTTTCCATCTCCAGTTACATCAATGCAGAATCGCCCACTAAACTCCGAATTCTTAATTACATTCCGGGACCCTATTAGATTAATACCGTTTTTGACGAGGCTCGTCATCACTTTAATATTGGATATTATGTTATCGTGGCCAGTAATTTGGAAGCAAACCATGGATTCGCCTTCGTCACATCGGATTACAGTTCTTCCATAGCCAGAGATCTTAACGCCATCACTCGAAAGCTCAAATGGTCCTAAATATTCAGTAGATGAGAGAAGTATTATGCATCCTCTTCTCGCAAATTTCAGGCACTTCTTTAACTCTTCTGCATTTGACGCAATACATTCTCTGGATTGTTGACCCAAGTAGATGGAAATGCACAGTAGAACAAATGCACTAACTAGGGAAATATAAGGTATAAGCTTGGTAATAGCTTTCAAGGGCGGTGTTGGTCTCTTCACAATGGCAGGAAAGGAAGCATCCCATGATTTAGTAATGCTCATGACCTCCTCAATATTCTGAATTCTCACAGATGTATCCCTTCGACTCAGTCCAATGACAAGATGCTCAACTCCATCCAGTAGTGGCAGCCCTTTAACTAAAGATTCCATTTTCTCGTTAACTAATCGGTCAAACAAGGTCTTCCTTTCATGAAATTTAATTGGTTGAACAACCTCCCAAATTACCAAGCCCAAAGAATACAAATCTGCTTGGAAGGAGTACTCATTGGTGTATGCCTCGGGTGCCATATATTCAAAAGTTCCAGGGCGGCTGGTTAATCTACTGGTTTGTACGCCTTCTTCTTGAATTTTTCGGGATAGACCAAAATCACCAATCTTAACCGGAAGAATGAAATTCTGTTGGGAGAACATTACATTTTCCGGCTTTAGATCTCGATGGATTATGCTGTTGTCGTGAAGAAACTTTAATCCCATAATGAGGCCTGTTATTATTTTAATTTGCTTAATTTGAACATTCAAATCCATAGGCTCATGGCTTTTCGAAAGCCAGTACCGCAAGTTTTCACCACAGAGTTCCATTTTTAAGCAGATTCCTTCTATACCGTTATAGCGATCGGCTTTTCCAAGAAGAACGTCTCTCAATTCTCTTTGTGATTCAGTTGTTAATACTTCATTGGAAAATGTTAGTCTGAATTGAGCCGGAGTAAACTCTTTTCTTTCAATTTGAATAACTTGCACAATATTATCATGGTTGGAAAGTTCTGTTGTAATGCTGCACTCCCGCAAAATTTGACGCCGTTCGGTGTCATTTACATAAGAGTCGAATATAAACTTGGTCGCAAATGGAGCAGATTGATGGTTGTGGATTGATTTTAGCACAATCCCAAATGATCCACACCCAAGGCAGGTGTCGTATTTATCCATTTTTTTCTATAGTTAACAATCAAAGTTGAGAAGAAGTTTGATTAGGAGTTTTACATTTTTATGAAATTGACAGCGATATTAATATTTTGTTGAGTGATGTATTCAACAGGTGAATCATACAATGCAGTACAATGTGACTGAGTACTGCTGACGATATTGAATTGATCGAATTAGTAGCCAGTGGAATTCGTATCTTATCAGATGCTGATCATATGTAGAGATTTCAGACAAACATGTTTGCCCAGTATATTTAAACTCTGATTTAAGCTAAGCACGCATTTCATAATTTCGTAGTTAATTGAATGTCATGGTTTTTGTTACTCCATTATTAATATATGAAGTTTCATTCATGATGAAGGATGTCAAGTAATCATGAACAATGCTTTTCACCTAAGTTATTGATTCATGCTATAAAATATATGAATGATATAAAAACTTTTGTGTTTACGGTATACGTAATTATTGCTTTTTGGTTAAGAATCTCCTCGCTGCATTAAGAATTTAAGAAGATTATTTTCAAAATCAAAATACATCAGTTCAGTCATGTGAAAGTGAAAGCTTTACATCACTCACCCACATTGCAACTTGAAGACAGGGTGAAAAGAATTATACTACCTCCATGCAATGAGAATTTTATTTGTAATAAATACATATAATAAAATGAAATGCATTCTACTTTCAGAATGAAAGCGCCCAGTTCATGCTTATGCACATATGCCACCTTCACAAGAATGATTTAAATATAATGACATGTATCAAATTTGTACCCTCTGGACTCTAGCATAATTGGTAACAAACTAAAAATCACATACATATATAATTAATGAATTCTTTAGTAAATGATATTATTGTTTTGTTTATTTACTTGAAGATGAAATTGTCACCGGAAATATAAGCCTTCTCGATACGTGTGCATTGCTTGCCCTATGCCAATCACGATTTGAAGTGATTGTCACCTCTGTTGACAATAAGGGTTCGGTAAGTAAGCGTACGGAGCCGGTTGCCATGGCGAAGGGCGGAGGAAGAGGAGGAGGTGGGAGAGGCGGTAGAGGAAGGTCAAGGGGCAGTAGTAGTGGCGGATCATCCGGATCTTCTAGTAGTCGTTTATTTTATGCGGGCAAGGCGAGAGGTCGAGTTAACCGGGTGGTAACTATGAGTCGCTTTCACTCCGGCGGTGGAAGTTACTCTCCGACATATGTGGGGGGTGGCCGAGAAGGGGAGAGGCATAGTTGCATGATGAAGGAAGAAAAAGAAAGTGCAAGTGTGGTACAGGCTGTTGTCATTTTGTGCATAGGTTGCATTGTGGGTTTTTGTTACAACCATTATAAAAAGAAAGCTGCTAAGCGTGACGCTATGTATGAGCCGATTGAAAATTAACTATTCAATTCACTAATTGGATTATTAGTTCGATTATGTAATCTCATGAAATGTAGAATACCCATGAATAAATTGCAAGTGAAATAAAGACTACATAACCCAATTTCATGTTAAAGGTATGCACAGATAATTATAATGATTTCAATCAAAGATATCCTTCAACATTTAACCCAGCACACTATCAATATTCTCTTGCAATGCAAAAACTGATGATAAATGATCTTAACTTCTCCACGAATACACCAGTCCAGTCCAACTTGTTCTGCAAAGAAAAAAATTGTGAAAGGATGATAATATGCATAAATTTATTATGCTTATTAGAGTGAGTGGTGAGATGAAATACGCCTAAGATATTTATAACACATCAGCAAAAGCAAATGAATACGTTTGCTGCAATTTGCAGTTCTGGACATATATATACTTATATGTATTCACCAAAACATTGGGAATAGGTCATCTCCGCGGTCAGCCAAGATACGGATGTATAAATTAAACTATATTTCATACTTAATTTCATATCTCTGCACTATCATACAACACTACAGTTGATCACAACCTCTTGTGTGCTAAAGACACTTTGGTTTACTGAGAAATCCGAACAATTCTCTCCGTTCGCGGAAATTGACTTGGGTAGATTTTAATTTATATAACTCTCTTTAACATACCTAATATTAGTAACATTAGTAATATTAGTAATATTAGTAACATGCTAACTGATTATTTGCAGTAATAGACAACAATTCGCGAAGAAATTACATCATGCCAAGAAGAACATTATTATCCAATATTATCATATCATTTCTACTACTTTATGTGGTTTTGGCCCATTTCGGTTCTAAAGACGTTACAGCTCAAAATGTTTCTGAAACAATTGTAGTGGCAGTTCCACCACCATCTGATGAATTAAAAAATACTGCTGAAACTATCACCATACGGTGTCGAAGAGGTTATCATTTCTCCGAGCATCAAAACAAATGCATCCGTTCAGCACCCGGCCCACGACCAACCAGAAGACGGCTAGCTTCATAGAAGGAATATTCAGCCAGTTGTTAATACTTTTAAGATTATTGCAGAAATTGTAAGTAAATAAAAATTGGAATTAATATATATTGCATCAAAGCATCAAAGCTGTGCCCATTTAACAAGTGCAGATAATGGTGGGGGTACTCCGTCATGTGTACTCACATATGATTCTAATAAAAATACTAAGTTCGAGTATGAGTGACAAATTTCATTTCAATATTAAAAAAGGAAGCCATGTAATGTAGCTCACTATTTATTTTATCAAGTGCATACATCGGGCTTATTGTAATCTAGAGTTTTCTATCCTTTCTTCATCGGACCCCCTCCACCAAGTAATCCTCCACCTCCACCTAGTAATCCTGTTAGACCGCCACCTAACCCCTTTCCTCCTCCTATTTTAATAACCTTAATCACCCCACTAAACCCTGCCGGTACTCCTCCCATCAACATCTTAAACAATTGCATTCCCCCCATTCCATCCATCTTGTTGTTCCCATATCCTAATTTCAGTTTTTCCGTATGTTTCCCTTCTCCAGATTCATCCAATTCTGTCACTTCGTCAGATTCCTCCATCTCTTGCATCGTACCTGCAGGTTCTGGTTTACTTGTGGTTGGTGGGACCCACCTGTTGATTAAAAATTTGATCCAATATTAGATAATCCCGTCAGTCAAATTATTTTCGACCAAACCACTCACAGTCCACCATCACAAGGTCCCTCAAGTGGTTTCTCATTATTAAAAGCTTCACAAATTTCATCTTGTTTATGACAAGTAGCATCATTCAAGTTGCGGTCCTCCTCCCTCATAAAATTTCCTGCTGGTTTATAATGTCCTGCCACCTCAACATCCGTCCCGTCAACACTTCTTGTTGCAAATCCCATTCCTAGCTCGGTGCTGCCGCGCCAAAGGACTTGTGTATCGTGATAGAGATGCCAAACACCCTTCGCATCTTTTTTCGGGTACCTTTCCTCATCACAGTATTCGTAATACCAAGCATCCACAGCGTGTACCATTTGCTGTGAAATATTTTGACGGGCATTCTTCTGACCGCTCCAGTAGCCGTACAAGTTCTCACCGACATGAGTCCCGTCCTTGGCTTTTCTCCAGTCACTGGTGGAGTGACCTTTCTCCTTTTTCTGGACACGGAGAACTGCCCACTCTTGGGCACGCTTACTAAGCTAGAAATGCATTTACATAATTAAACTCAAACTGAATTATTGAAAAAAATGAGTGGTACTTGCTTCGTCATTTAGCTTCATTGGAGGCATTCCATGCCAAGAACGGTACATATTGTGACGAGCAAGGGCTGCTTCGCGTCCCGCCTTATACTCAGCTTCACTATAACCATCCGAGGGTTTGCTTTGGGCGGAATGCGTGCCATAAAATAAAAACCACAAAATGAGAGAACTTGTCTTAATCATATTTTTACGAATTTTTTTATATAGTACAGTTATGCAGTTATATATCCAACGCTGAAAATGGTCGACTCAATTCTGGATGGCAATGATTGATGCCATATTGTCAATAATTTTTTAACATTGTGCTTAGCCCACATTTCATATTTGTTTATAAACACCCAAGCTCTTGACATTCATCATCGAAACATAGAAACATACCATAATCACACAGTGAATAATGGACAACATTTATATTCAATTATATTATTTGTGTATGGAATTGTTGTCTAACATCATTTCTTCTCTGATTAATCAGTGTCAATTATCCAGGTGTAAATTTGAGAACGTTTAATAAGAATGACAATTTGAGAACGTTTAATATGAATGACGATTTTGTTGCTTATTTTGTAACGTAACATTATCTCAACATGGTTATGCTCAGCATTATGCTCAGCATTATGCAAAATGGTTTTGCTCATATCTGTAATACAATTTACATAATGTATCTACAAAAAACTGAGCATTTATATGGCGAAATATCTTAAACCAACATATCTTCAGTGGTTTCAGTTTCAGTCTTCAACAAAGTCAATAAGATCTCGTAAACATGTCTCATTTCTCAGTAATCTAAACGACTTACAAATTTCTTGGAAATGCTCATCAAACCAAGTCAAAAGTTCACGGCATAATGAATGCGATGAATCCTTCTCTGCCAAGTTGATGCCAATATTTTGCTCACATTCATGCTCTCTATCCTCAACTGGATAATAAATTTGTGCACAAAATATATTGACAGATTTGTAACAATGGGAAATATTACAAGTGACACTGGATTGCAATTCCAGACCCACAATCATTCCATTAGTATTCACTCACAATTAACCCCTGTTTATGATACACCCAAAATTCTGGGAGGATTGCCATCAACCCTTGGCGAATTTCCTTACCAAGTTTATTTCGAAGGCAAAATCGGGAATGATACGAGACACTGCAGTGGAGCCATTTTAAGCAGCGTTCTCATTTTAACGGCGGCACATTGCGTGTACGACTCGTATGAAGAAGATTGGGAAGTAACTGCCGGCCTTGTCAGTGACGATGAAGATGAACACGTACAGGTGAAAAGAGTGGTTAAAATGTTCATCCATGACGATTTTAATAAAATCAGATGGATGGAAAATGACATTGCGATATTGGTCCTCTCTTCGAAACTGGAGTTGAACAAGTTTGTGAGTCCTATTTCCATCTATAAAGGAGCAGATGATGTCAAACGTATGTATTATAAAATACAACGGACATAAATTGAAATTAATTGAAAAGTTAACAATTAAAATTAAAACGATGGAATTATAGATGGGACCAACGCTACCGCAGCTGGATGGGGGAAAACCTTAATAGCCAACATATCCCGCACCCTCCTCAAAGTAAATGTGCCCGTGACCTCATGCAGTGGTCGCCAAGAAAGTTACACCCTCCCGGAAACCATGCTTTGTGCTGGTAATGCGCAATCAGATGTTTGCAAGGGTGATTCCGGTGCGGCACTTACAATGCCATCTGAATCGGGTGAAAGGGTTATAATTGGGATTGCGTCGTATGGCGAACAATGTACAGAATCACAGTCAAAGCCTGGAGTTTATACAAATGTAGGAAAATATCAGGAATGGATTATGGATGTTATGCAAAGACACAAGTATTTGTTGTATCTCAATCAAAAGGTTTAATGATTTATTTAGTATTAATTGTTAACCATTATATTATAGCGCTAGTCGATGTGGGCCATCCACATTCTACTGTATTGGAGAGGACAAATGCCTCCCAATTTTCAAATATTGTGATCGGATCATGGATTGTGCAGATGGTGCAGACGAGAACTTAGAAAACGGATGCACACCCTGTCCAGCAAACCAATTCCGTTGCCCTGGGTCTGAAACATGTCTACCAAACACTGCCCGTTGTGACGGTATTGCAGACTGTCCATCCGGTGTGGACGAAGCTGGCTGTTCATACTGTTCCAATAACCTCTTCAGGTGCCCAAACTCTACCAAATGTATCCAAAAACAGGCTCAATGCGATGGAATCCCTGATTGTCCCGATGCTCAAGATGAACTTCACTGCACAACCTGCACTAGAAACCGATATCGATGTCCTGATTCGTCAATCTGTCTCCCGCGTCACGCCGTTTGCGACGGTGAACCCAACTGCCCAGGTCAAGAAGATGAAGTTGGATGTCGTATCTGCTCCGACGGTCGGTACCGCTGCCCCGGGACTACGCGATGTATTGATTCGAATAAACACTGCGATGGCGTAATCGACTGCCCTATGGGACGGGATGAGACCAATTGCACTACATGTACCAATAATCGCTATCGATGTGCAGGGTCTATTGCATGCATCAACCTTAGTCAGAAGTGCGACGGAGTTTTAGATTGTCCAATGGGAGATGATGAAGGCTCAGATTGTACATTTTGCACCCTTGACCGCATTCGTTGTCCTGGCTATTTAAAGTGTATCGAAAAGAATCAAACCTGTGATGGAGAGTTGGATTGTCCAGATGGTTTCGACGAGTATGGATGCAATTCATGTACTAAAAATAGATTCCGTTGCAAAGGTGAACTTAGTACTTGTCTGCCATTGGAGAAGAAATGTGATGGCGTCGAAGATTGTGAGGATGGTAGTGATGAAGATAATTGCACGGCTTGCATTGGGGAAGATTTTAGATGCCCGGGTACGCGAATATGTATTCCAGAAAGAAGAAAGTGTGATCAGATTCCGGATTGTCCAAATGAGGAAGATGAGGACAGTTGTCACTTTACAATTAGGAGGAATAGATTACCAGGCCAGCCAAAGATTCAATTTGTCATGCCGAAAGAAGCTGACAAATTTGTGGAAGAGTTTAAAGCCACCCTGGGACCGGCTCTCGTAGGTGAATTGCCAAAAATATGGGAAAATATAACCAAGAAACCAATTCAAATTGTAGAAGAGGTGAAGAGAGAAGGGGGGAACGTGTGGAAAAAGGTTAATGGGTGGTTTTCAGGATGAAACTATGCATATATACATATCTAACATGCATTTATTAGCATACAATAGTTATATAGTCCTAAGCCTATTATGAATATTGTGTAGTCATTGTTTCATATTTTCGTAATTCAAGTGTATAATTAAGATTGGTACAAAATGTAATGCTATACACTTGTCGAACGACGAGATAATTTGCATGTTTAAAAATAAATATTCTCAACGAGGTACATGATGTAATATGATGTAACCATTGCTAGCTGTTACTGGAGGTATGTTTATGTTTTTCAAAACACAAAAATGTCAATCTCAAGAATGCACACTACTGTTCTTTTCTCAATTGGTGACCTCCAGTTGTTCCAGATTCATTATGGAAAACGCCGCTCAATTTGGGTTATACCACAAAATTCCGCAATAAGGCAGAACTTCAGATTTGACCATTTTAGTCACTTTGTTTCATTGGAAATACAATATGCACAAACAAAAACTTGTTATTAAAACTGAAACCTTAAATGCAAACACTGTAAATATGGCGTGTACATTTACATTTACTCCCATAATAAATAAATACAATTCCGCAATCACATGCAAAATGATAACTATTGTGTTTTATGAGATTCGTGTATGTACACGAAGTACAGGATGTTTGTTTATTTGCATGCGAATTGAATTGACATTGTATTACTCATCCATTAGCAGCAAAACACACACACATGCATGCAAACCAAATCACGATTATGTCATTTACTACTTAAGTATCTATGCATGTACTATATAGTATACTTTTACTACTTTCTGTATTCGTCCATCCACACAACAACAGAGATCTTACGTATACCACTTCGATTTTAACACCTAAAGTTTTTCATTCTTTATTATTCACATTCACCACATATCAGAAAATCCATACGAAACTCGTGCAGCAAAATCAGCTGAAACACAACCATCAGACAATCTAGTCACAAGCATTCCATTAATCTCATCACAAACTCTTACATTTTATAAAATAATAATGCATTATAAAATTCGAAGTAATTCTTTTATCACAATGTTAAATCTACTCATATTCTATGTTGCATTCTACTCGTGGCAGTATACTTCGCTTGTTTATGCAGAAGATTCGGTGAGTTAATAATTATCCACTAAAAGTAAAATCATCCGTCATACATATTTACGAATATCTCTTTAATATTTTGATATGTTTTTACTCTAGGAGGACTATGACTACTTGGCCACCCACATTCCCATTTACATCATCATAGTCCTCGCACTATTCACATTTCAAACAATAGTTCTCGTCATCATGGGTCAACCTCTCATTTCTTCACTTGGTGTCCGCATTTGGTGGGGAAACATCCACTCCACCGAAAATTCGCAACATATAACCGACTGGTACACTTTCACCCACATATTACACGGATTGCTCATGTATTGGGCAACTTACTTCCTTCCCAATCCCCCCATCACTGTCCACATCTCTTTTATCCTCGCCCTCCTGACTGCTGTGGGATGGGAGATTATAGAAAATACGCCATGTGTTATTCAACGCTACAGAAAAACTGGGGCTTCAACTGAATATGGGGGTGATTCTGTGATCAACTCTTTTTGTGATTCCATCGCAATGTCGGCCGGGTTTTGGTTGGCGTATGGGATTCCTTGGTGGGGGACGCTAGCGTTGGGGTTGGTGGAGGAGATTGTGTTGGGTGTGGTTATCAGAGATAATATGCTGTTGAACATTGTACAGATTGTGTACCCATTTAAATGCATTTCGAATTGGCAAGAAAGAGGAAAGAAGGGAAGGGCGACGACGACGGAAGTCACACACATGAATCAGCAGAGGGAAGAGTTGGATGAATAATTAATAATAATAATTATTAATCATGCGCATTTTATGTTATGTTTAGATTATTGCTAATTAATGGGTATTTTATAATAGTTGATGGTAAAGTACAAAATTAGGTGCACAAGACACGAGGTGCTGTTATGACAAAAGGAGAAACTTACCGATATTTGTGATATGTACAATATATTTCATCATGTTCTACAAAATGAAAGCTTTAATAAATCTCAGTATTACAACATATATTCTGTATTATAAATCCATTTTTAATTTATTCACACATACATTTTTAACAAAATATTATAAATTAAAAGTGGCACATTTAATTTAACTAATATAACTCTAAACCATGCTGACATGATACACATTTTCTACTCCTGGGGTTATAGTATCATTTTGACGCTCCAATACTTTGAGATAAAGAGAAGTTGCAATTATAGCCGATACTTTTATCTGAAAACTCATAATCAATATTATACAGATCCGATTCCAGTATATAATTGGTGGGAAGAATACTATAAGACACATAACCACCAATATTTTCCTCCACTGCTTGCCAGTTGAGATTGCTATCTTTGACTCGGTTCCCTGTCAAAATGTACATGTACATTTAACAATCGACTGAATCGACACAGTATAGAATGCTACAAACAATGCATTATAAGTAAGTTCAATTCAAATCAAACCAGTTCGATGTGTCTCCAAAATTGCCATGTCAACAATATTTCAACTGTATTTGTCACCAGGAGAATTAGACAAATTGAAAAAACTGCAATTTATTTAACACCAATAATTGAATTTTACATAGAGATGACAAAAAATGTATTACCAGAAATTGAAATAAGAATCCTTGACTGTGCTCCAAGGTCTTGTGGAAGTAATTCTGTAGTTGCATCTTTCACCCAGTAAAGAAACATCATAGCTATGAAAACGATGGTCCCACCATTTGTCAGAGTAGCCTGAAATTGTAATACATATAGTGTTGTTTTATTAACAAACACGCTAAAATATATTCTTATGCGCCACTAAAAGACATTATACCAGCATGACAATAAATCTGAGCTTTGATTTTCTAATAATGTTTCCATTAGTCTGCATAGTATTAATGTGATAATATTGTGCAACTATATGTACTGTGCAATTACTTAAGTTTTTATGTGCATAAAAATAGATACTATATACATAGGTATGCATAGCATATCTACATTTCACCCAGAAACACATCAACAGCAATACCAAACACACTTTTGTCCATATTTACCTGGCAAAAGTTGACGCAAAAAATTGGCTGGTCAGCTGTAGTTATGGTAAACTGGTTATCTCAGTACTTCTATTCATGCCTCACTTTTGCAACTCGAAAAGAAGCATGGAGGTCCGATTTATCATATTAAATCCATTGGTTCTTCATGAAATAACTCCTTCATGTACCTCATGCGGAATCCGACTATGGGACTTGGTACCAGTTCCACTGTGACCGAGGGCCAGGTGGAAACGCTTTAGTCCTGTGTGAAGAGTGCACCCGAGGAACCCCTTGCTGTGGGTACAAATCCTGTAACATTTTTTGTTGCGATTCTGACTGTCGAGGAAGAAGGGGAGGACAAAGCTTTGTCAAGGATGCCGGGCGGAGGAGAATATATTTGTTTTAAGTTGATAAAGTTATGTCCAAATGGGATACAGATAACGACGGAGTTATCGATTTTCATGAATTCCAATATATTCGAGTTGCGGGAAGGAAAGCATCCAATTCATGCTATGTATGAGTTCAATAATTTGGATAAGAATGTCATTGAGAAGGGAGAAATGGGATCGATTCATATAATTTCATCGCTGTTTGGTAAATTCAATGATAGATAACCACCCCGTTCAAAGAAATATAAAAGACTGCACTCAATTTTTAATTATGCTATGATATGATGATAATGATAATTTAAAATATAATTTTGACCACAATTCACAATTTCTTTATTATTAACATTTTATTTCGTCCTCAACTAAACACCATACATATTTAAAACACCCTTCAACCTTTCCCTGCAGGTATTTCTATCCCGTATCCATTTTTCTGAAGGTGGTTGTGATTCCATCCCATCCGGCATCCACCAGGGGCAAATATATTTTACAAAATAATGCAACACAGCTCTTGTCCCATGACCTGGAATTTCACGTTGCGTTTGGACCCCACGATTTTGACACTCTTCAAAGAAATAGTCTCTTAACATTTCTAATTCTTCTTCCGTTTTACACTCTTGTTCTGTCCCAGAATCTGACATTGTGCGTACTGATAAAAGTAACCACAAGTTTATACAATGAGATATTTTAAGCAATAGACAAACCACCAACTTACATCCATCCCCAAAAAATTGAACGGCTTTATTACTCGCTCCCACAAAACTGAAGCACTTAAACCATTCCATATCAAGAGGGTATACACCAGCAAGTTCGAAATCAATAATCCCTGTAATCTCAAATGTATCCTCATCCACCAGAATGTTAAATGAATGTAAATCTGTATGACTAAAAACGAATGGTACATTAACAACTTCTTCTGAAAGTGGGGTTATTTCCGGATTGCAAACTTTATCCTTAAAATCATTAATCCTTCCCACCAAAGTAGCACCCTCCCCTTCCATCCACACTCTGGAACGTTGTAGTTTCTCCACTTCCGTAGATATGATTTCCTTTAAGAAATCAAGATAACTTGAAAAGGGACCTGCATTCGGTGTCCCTAATAATGGCCCAAGTTCCGTGTCCACTTCGCTATCATTGCGAAAATAGAAGCCTCCGATTTTATCAAACGTCAAAGTCTGAAACACCTTCAAAATCTGGACTACACTTTCCACCACCGCTTTCTTCTTACTGAGTTCCAGGTCTCTGAAAACATCACCGAGCACGACCCCTCTCAACTTCTCCATGAGAATGTACTCATATCCGTTCGGTGAGATGGAAGGATCTGAACAGAATCCAATCACAACCGGAACCGGGAGATTCGTGGCGTTCGCGAGGTAGCGAATTGAGGCGACTTCATTCTCCGTTTTGTTACCCCAACTCTCCGAAAAGCGGAGAACATATTCTCCTCCTAATTCTGTTTTGAGGATGTAGGTTGTGTTCCTCGTGTTGAAAACACGGTCAAGATGCGTTAGTATATGGCATAGGGATGGCACACCGTGTTTTGCAAGAATGAAAGAAGCTTGGTGAATGGAAAGTGCGGCCCTTGGAGGGATTATGGGATCCATATCGTGAAGGGTGATGATAATTGAGTTACGTAATTCGGATAATGTTACTATTAAAAGTGTTTGCAATATAATATCAAAAGTGTTTATTATTGCCCTTGAGGAACTGTGAATAAGTAAATGATACATCCATAATTACACGGTTTTTATATTATTCACACACCATATGCAGACAATATGCATTGATAATGACGTTTCTTTTGATGTTGGTCTAGATGAAAACGTTTATTGAATGAATAACAAAGTCAAAACTTAGCTTCAGGAAAATCTAATCCACATTAAACTATTAGGGACCATATGTGAGTAATAATATCGATTTATTACAGTGTAAAAACAAGAACTGCATGGTAAATAAATACGTTATGCAGTAAACATTTACATAATTCCACTACAAATTGATTATGATATAATCCTAGCCCAGACAACATCAACACCAGACTGGTGTTATCAATGCTCATGAACGTTTATGGTAGAATGACGCAACATCAAAATAAAATTTCATGTTGAGCGGAAAGTCAATAATGCTCAGTTTTGTATTTAAATTAACTCATCACCCCCTGATTAACTGTTATTTGCCTTTTATACATACGTAGTAACAGTTGAATTGAAAGGTTAACTTAACGTTATAATAATATTTATTCCCGATATGGGTTGGACTAGCAAGCCCAACGAACACGGGCGACCCCACTTTACATACAGAATACCACATCCTTGCACAACACGTCGTCCAATTCACAGAGTCCATGAGCCCATTATCATGACACACATCTTGATGGTAGATTATCTGCTGATGGATATAAGTTGATGGATTGTCGCTTACTTAAGTGAGTTTTTGTGAAGAATTGCGTGATTATTATTTCAATCCCCTACAGAAAAATGAATTCAGGATGGGAGTAGTTAAAGTTGAAAGGTGTTGTGGATATGCATTGAGAATATGGACATCAGTATTTCATAATTTTGAATGCTTAAAAAATAATTGGGTGTCGCTTGTAGAATAGTCATAAAGTGTATATCAGTAATCTTTCCATTTTACTGGATCAAAACACACGTGATCCCATATCTTAATTAAGGATGATCTTTGTTTTAATATTTTCTTCTTCTAAAATTAATATTCGTTAATCCGTAAGCACAGTTATATCATATGAAAAGTTCTTTTCGAAAGTCTTGAAACATTTGACAAGTTTGATAAACACCACACTTTATCACTCAAAGTATCAACACTGCAATAGCTTGATCCACCCTTGATAACTTTTGCCCATTAAGATTGTCGGTATCAAGGGGCAAGGCGTTCAAAAACCCATCCATCCACTCCCTCATGCACCACAACATTATCCGGGCATTCTCCTTCATTCCTTTTTCGAAACCGAATTCTATCATGCAATCTGTTACTCTGTCCTTGCCAGAATTCAAATTCGTCAGGAATAAGCCGGAATCCACCCCTGTGCAAAATTTATATATTAGCGTTTATGTATTAATGTCCACGTCTCAACATTCACCATGATTCTGGCTTATCCACATTGGAGTTATTTCCACCAACTTGTGCCACCATCTCAATTTGCTTGTCCATTAGAAACTGACGACCAGGAATTGGTTGAGTTTGTGGACTTATTGCCGCACTGATCTGACTTCCTTTGGGCCTGGCATAAAAATATTGAGAAGATTCTTCAACACTTAAACGTTCAATACGACCCTCGATTCGAATCTATGTATAGAGAAATATACTATAACGCGTTCTTATTATAGTTTATTTTTAAGTAATAAACAACTACATACACATCGTTTCAAGGGTGCCCAATAGAAGTTGAGAGAACCCCACGGGTTATCCTTCTGCAAGTCAGATTAATTTTACCTTAATTAATCGTAATTGCGAATGATACCTTACAAGTTCTCTTCCCTTCCGGCTGTCGTAGTTTGTACAGAATTTGAACCCATCATCGATACCATATCCTTTCAATAACACCATGCGACATGATGGCTTCCCATCTCTGGAGTATCAAAATTAATTCTAAATCAAACTACAATCAACCTTTAAAAGTAACGGTAGGATAAAATATTTTACTTTGTGGCTGTTGCAAGACACATTGCAGTCGGTTCTTCAATTGCATCCGTTTTCATTGCCTGTTCAAACCAATTAGAAAATTGGGCAAGTGGTTCCTTTGCAACTAATTGGTCTTCCGTGAACAATTTGTCGTTTCCAAGAAATTGAATCGGGCCACGGGCTGCAAGTAAAGAGATGATGCTTGTAAATAACAAGTATTTTACCATGACTTGTTGCTTTATGAAGATTTACCTCCTTTCGCCATTTCATTTGTCATTCCGTAGTGCTGATAGCAAGTTCAGAATTTAAATTATCTCTATCAATAAATTAATTTAGTCAAAAACACGATGTGTAACTTATTGAATGAAGGAATATAACAGAACAGTCGATTTTTTGGTATTAATAGTTAAAACATGGATGATATTAACGAAAACGTCATTACTGAAGCGTAATAATCACGTGAGTACAAATTTAGGCTGTTCATGATATCCCAACACACACACTGAATCTAAATCTTATTTCACATTGAATCTATAAGTAAAATGGATAGGATATAAAACAAATACTTACATACATATAATAACATAGATATTCGGCGATATGACATAATTGAGATCAGATAATCATTGGTTCAGTCAGTGTATGTATCTCTGAATCTGTCGAAGAAAAAGTTTACCAAGCATTGTTACACCATTATTGAAACGAATTATGAAAAATTGGTTCGGAATGTGAAAGACAAAAAGTCAGTATGCGGGCATTGTCTATTTGGCTGATATGTTTGGAATGGATTATTGTGCTAAGTCGACCTGTGTTCCTTGTGCATATGCTTGTACTTTCAAAACATTATTATCACCCCTTTAAGTAATAATAAGCATTAATAATCTCGTTCTCCATTATAACTATAGGTGTACAGTTTAAGATTAGTTGGGAAAAATATCATTGCGCATATTAAAACTATGTGGCCGGTGGATTGGCGTTGGTGTATTGGTTGTATGTTAGTAGTTAATTGTAATGTAATTTATAACATTAATTTATTTCACGAGTTTATACACATAATATGCTTTGTTCTTTACATAGATCAGAAGATGGAATTATGCAGATTCATTATAGATTAAACAAGTACTATCCTCTGCCATGTTTGACGCTTTCATAAACCACACAATTGCATAGGGTGAGGAATTAATCCTAATCCTGGCCCTTACATTTTCATTAAAAGATTTCAACAAAAGAATTAACCATAAGTTATTGTTAAATAAGTAACAAAATCATTATGATGATATCATCAAATATAACCATAAGTTATATGTGATGTTTCAACTTGACAAGTTTGTGATACTTTCAAACAACACAAACAGCTTTAAATGGGAAGTGTTAAGAAGCTTAAAAAGAACATTAATTATATTATAAACTCGACCTTCGCCCTGGGTCTACTCTAACTTCTACTTTGTATTTTTGACTTGAAATCGTTCACTTGCTTCCACAAAAATTATTTGATCCAGTTCCTCGTCGTACCGAAAATATGGAACGAATGCATTGGTCGATGATGGTAATGGCAAACATTCTTTCTTATGTCGTGGCCAATCCTTTTTCTGACATTGAGCCCCACAATATCGAGACTTCTTGCATCGTCCACACCTCTTCAGCTCTTCTCCAGTTGCTTCATTTCGTCCACAATTAGTGCAAGTCGTCTTGGACGAGAGTTTTGAAGGACTGAAGAAATAAAAGAGGAAACAATGATTAAGACGAAATTGTGTATATATATATATTCATACTAAATGTTAGTGTATTGTTGTAATTACTAAATAATATCCGGTGGTGGTCTCGAAATTGGTTCCCCCCTTAGTAACTTTTCTTTTAATCCTGTCGTTTCCATCACATCATTGTAAAGGAATTCCAGTTCCCCAGGCTTCCAATACAGCACAGTCTTAAGTTCTTCCTGTGTTTGGAACCGTCCTGGAAATCCACCTTGCGTTTCGCACACAAATGCCACGTACCCCATCAGAATACGGTTTAGTACAAAATTTATTGCCAGAATCTGCATCTTTGAGTGATATGGAGTCTCATCATCTACCTCAACTTCCTTCATCCGGAAAAAACAAGTGGTCCAGTTTTCGGCACAGGTGCAACTTGTTCTAAATGGACAGCGGCATTTGATCGCGTAATGAAGATTCTTCTTGATTTGATGAACCACGTCCATCCAAATTCCAATTTTTTCTTGAACGGCGCCAGTCACCTTCTCGTAGAAATGAGCATTAGTGGGGTCAAACACCCAAAGTTTCTTGGAAGTAGGATTACTTCGGTCTGCAATGATGCCGAGAGGGTATTTGTAATCCCTAACTTCTACTGGAATTCCAACGTTTGAAAATCTTCAATACAAAAGAAAGAGTAGGACTATTATAGCGTAGCGTGATTGATGTTCATATCATAACATTAATTAACGAATAATAATATTATTTGTATCCAGTTCTCCAGGAAAAAGTACATGGTTAGTTCTAACCTCGGATAGCTCTGGCATACCCATGCGTTTAGAAAGAAGATTTTCCAGTCCGGGTCGTCCACCCTCTGCTTCTGGAAAATATCAGTGTTGACCACCGTTTTTGGGTAAATAGCACATTCCACTTGGATTGTCTGGAAGACCAAAAGAATAAACTAATTCTTTCAAATATGACAGATTCATTCCAATAATTCGTAATTTGATAAAATAAATGGATCGCAATACCTCAGTGATCGGCGCCCCAGCAGGTGACGCTCGTTTTGAGAAAGCCGACATGATTTTAGTTTGCCACGTATCATCCAAAAAATGTCGGCTTATTTGATAACGTTAAATGAGGGAGTGGTTGATGAATTAAAGTAATAATTCGTTTCTCAGAGACGTAAATAACTACAAAAAACTTGATTAAACGGAGCAAGACAAATTTTTGTGTATGAGCTGATGATCCAGTCCGTGACTGATACGAAAACTCAATTCATTCGTGGTATCGTGGTGGTCATGGATACGATTTCATTTAGCGGACTATCGGGTACTGAACTGAACTCAGTGTCTGCTGTGCAAATTCACTAATCGGCGTCGTTGTAATCGTAATCATTTACTGCCTAAATTCAGGAGTGCATATAATGAATAGCAATATATGCTATTCATTTAGAAAAATGTATCTGTGATCCTTCCAGATGTCATAGCTTTGCTCTGAGTTTCTTAATAAATTCTTTAACGTTATGAAAAATTGACTGCGTTTCATTATCGTAATTGGACAATTCGTACATAGGAATTTAGTATAACCCAGCATGAGTAAATATCATCAAATAGTCAACGACGTAAAAACCTCTGTAAAGTTCTATATTTTTCATCGCACCCTATTATGTACGCAATTTAGTACAAAACATTTAAGTTTCATAAAATCGCTTTACACTTATTTATGGCGAACATATGAACGCATTGTTTATTGTATAATTCACTACGATGACTTACATACCCTAATAAATTATCTTCCAATTGTTAGTTTTAAGTACAGTTGTATGTCTGTGCGCAATTGTTTATTTAAAGAGCATTCATATTTAACTGATTGTAATTGTGTTCTTTTAAGTCGCATTCCAAGTTTGGTCGCCAAGACGTACCAGCTTATTGACAGCAGGGAATGGGAGACCAACGTAACGTATAACTTCTAAGCGCACCATGCTCAAGGCAGCCTTACTTGTCATGGTGGTTAGCCTTTTCTTGGACAAAAATGTCTTATGTATTTCTTTAAAAGATGAGATGTTCCTCACTGAAGACCAGAAAGATGGTTTTGACAGTGTACGATCAAAAATTAAGAAATTTATTGATATTCTGATAATTGGGGATTTCCTTTCACAATAGTTCAAGGCTTCAGCGACACCCCTAATTTCCGGTCCAACAAACGAGTACATGAAGAAAGACATCATACTGATGAAATACTACAAAGGTATCAAATCAATCTAATTTTGGTAATTAATAGCGAATGCATTGTTTAATACAATAATCTCATTTTGCACTCCAGCTAGCGACATGGACGAAACAAGATCACTTAAAATGTTGAATGACGTAGGGAACATTAACTTTTATTTTATTATATTATCCGTCCTACAAATTAAAACATTATGGCAATTATATTTAGAATTTGAAATGGCGCTTAGAAATGAATATTGGTTCTGATGACGACTCAAACGATGTGGCTCAATCCTATCCGCACTCCATGACGTTAGACAAGTCTGGTCGAGAGGTAATATTTGTCCCCGGGAAGCATTGGGACCTTTCCAAAGCGGGCTCAGTTCCAACCGTAAATCAACAGTTTACCCAGCACATTTATGGAATTATAGAACGAGCATATGTAAAAATATCCACTACAACGGGTAAAACATCATCGGGTATTGTGTATATTGCTGATATGATTTTAATGGACTACTTGAAATCTGCGTGTGCTCCTTGTACGTTTGGCACTTATTCTAAAATATAATTATTTTGTTTATGTATTGCTAATCATTTTGGCGTCACCACTTTTAACAGGTATCCAGGTAATGAAAGATCTTCTTTTCCAAATTCAAGCCAAGTGGCCAGGAGGATTGCAGTTGCTTTACATAATAAATTGTACGAGCACTATCACACTTTATTCCGTGGAAATTGACTTTATAAGATTATATGTTTATGTTATTTAAATGTATTTTAATAATAAATTTATATGGTAGACCCGAAGATGATGGTCGCATCCTTGAACGCAATCAAGAATGCATTGCCAGAAGGTGCCAAGAAATTGCTGTCCGTGTATGATGATGACGACGCGTCGTGGATGCCGGAGATAATAAAAATAATGAAAAAAGAACAACTTCCGGCGGAGCTGTATGTTAAGAGTGTATTGGGGCCGGTAGGACCTGCAGTTGTTGGTGGAATGCCAGTTGGAGGACCAGAATCTGCAGGACAGTATATGCCGGGTGGGGGCCCTGATAGTGGGATGGGAAATGCCATGACTGGTGGTGGAATGACTGGAGGAATGACTGGTGGGATGGGTAATGCGATGGGTGGTATGGGAGGCGCCATGGGTGTTGGAGGAAAACAGAAGAAGGGCAAAAAGGGCAAGAAAAAGAAGGGCGACGATGAAGAAGATGGCGAAGATAATGGAGGTGGCGGTAATTCGGGCAATCCAATGTTTCCCGGAATGGGATGAAAACAAAACTGCCAATTAACTTTAAATATTAAAGAATGTAAATTAAGCACCCTATTGTACAAACCGAAATGCGATTTTCAACCTGTTAAACAAGCCATTTTTAAAGATAGTGCATGAAACCGGACATGAACTGTAAAACAATCTCAATTGAGATTATGTATGTTTTCATTGCTTAATTAAGTAAAGGGTGTTGATTTACTTATTCTATGCGTTCACTTTCAGACTGTGTGCAACTGTTGTTTAAATTAATAAATTAGAGAAGCTACCATTGCTGGCCATTGTTGCATTTTATTATTTGGCATGATTAAGCTAAGCAAATATGCAAAGCAATTTATGCTCTTGCCTTCTTATACAATGACTACTTACGTACATCTTGCCAGAATTAAACGCATCATGATCCATACCAGCATATTATGGCTTTCACTTGCCATTAATTTTATAAAAGAATTCATTTGTTTGATCAACTTAAACCCAATTCTTCTCAGTTCTCCTTGTTCCCTGTTATTTAAGATACAAAAATTGGATTGTTCTGCCATTCCCAGGTGTCAAATTGCACAGTATTTTCCTCACCCATCAAAAAAGCAAGCGTTCCGCATATATTTTATTTCATCATATGAATCAGCAACGAGCTTTCTATTCTATTCATCTTCTCTTTCCATCCGTCCATCATTCCTTTGTTATTCCGACTTTGTTTATCTATCATGAGACGAGTTTAGTAAAAGGTTAAGTTAGCTGAATTTGGCACAAGCCATTATTTACATTGGTTCACACACCGTTATTGCAGACTTGACTTATGTACTTCTTAATAGTGGCAGAGGAATTTGAGACAGCTGTAAACTATTATTTTCATGCAATTGTTTCATTCCATCAAGCACAAAATATCCACATCGGCACAATTAAGAAAAGAACACTATAGATATTTTGCGAATACGCTTTCTCATTTTATGTTAAAATCATTAAGATCCCATTTTTACCTTCAGCTTAAAAATAAATATCAACTCGACTTTCCACATTTCCACATTTTCGACCTGTATCAGATAAAAAAGAATCACTTTTAATTGCATCCACACTCCAGCCTGTTTCTCTCTTCGTCTCCACATCTGTCCAAGCAACTCCCATCCCATAAAGAATCGGAAAGAGGATCAAGATGATGATTCCAATCTAATCCAAACCAATCCAATCCAAAACTCCACGAAGACGACGCCACACATCCTCCAATCTGATCAAGTGGAAAATGACGCAAAACCAAAACTTTTGCGAAGTAAGCAAAACCATTATTTCTTTGTTTATTCATTCATGATGAGATGCAGAAGAAGATGAACAAGTTAGCCTTTAAGTTGTTAAAAGCTTTAGCTTGGTCGTTCATGTTTAGTTAACGTTTTGCTTGGATCGGCATCCAGCCAACATATAAATATGAGAACAAGCAAAAGGAACGGCATCATAAATATTTCTATAGTGGGAGTGTGTTCATATGTTGGCTTCATCCTCTTCTTTTGCCTGCATAATTCCTCCTGGGGACACAAGAACAAGTCGGTAACCAACAACAGTTTGAGGTTATTTTTAATTTATACGTGAGAAACATAGCGTATAATACATATAAACCAAAGACGCTGGTGTGGCAAAGCTTTGTCGTAATTTTCATCCAATTGTGTCATTGTAAGTAAGTAAGCGGACGGACGGACGGACGGAGAAAGTGTGGAGAAAAATAAAGGCTCAGTCTAATTGAATTCACAGAAACAAGGTACGTAAGCAAATCATTTATCATTTCTACTTATCTTGAAACTGATTAATTACCCCCAATTTACAGTAATAGTCGCAAAACGTGGTAACAATCTCCCACATAAATGTTTTCAATTAGAATATTCTTGCCATCTTAATTAATATTAACATCTTCCCCGTCTTAAATAAATTTATCATTTAAGTAATTGCAGCCTTGCCTTTCTTTATGAATTCCAGGTTTACTTCCAACTTATCATCGTCATGGCAGAACTGATTTCCGTCGAAGGAGACGCACTACGGAGTGGAGTTGCAAGTAAGAAATCATCTTTAATTCAATTACCACCATGCATTAAACAAACTACGCAGTCACATTCTTTATAATATTCATCTTGTGATCCCCCACATGATACGATTTATTGCCTTGCTTACATTTTTATATGAGGTAAAAATGCCATCCATCCATAATATTTGATGCGCATCCCATCCCTCATTTTTTGTCAAACTCTTTCAAACTGCAGAGTTTGTCATCATTTCCTCCTGATCAATCAACACACTTTCTTATTTCTTTCAACCAGCCATCAAACCATTCATGCATGGAACATAAACCAGCTTAAAATAGGATTTACTACGTTCACTATACTCCACGTTTCATCACATTTTTGTTATGATGACTCAATATTTTGTTTCTCTTGGGTGAGATGATGAGGTGCACCCACACCACACCAACCAACCACACCACAAATCCACTCCACTTCTCTCCTACTTATTTATCCATGCTTGCTTATGCTTATGCTATGCTGCTTATCTTTGCAAAAAATAGGATGAGAGCCAACATGCTAATAATAAACAGATGCAAATAATTCTCTAGTAAAAAGAAAAAGTTTCTTTTTTATAGGGGATGAGCTGTTTAAAGGTTTAGCTTGGCTAGTTATGTGAAGACATATTACCCAATTTGTTCTTGTCAGTGACAGCCGGTTGGGTTTGAGTGTTGAGAATGGAGTATTATTGCGAAATCATCTCCCTCTTTTTTTGCATATAGATAAGATTGCAAAAATGTGAGCTCAATTTTTCTTGTTCTTGTCCAGATGGACCCAATACATTCAGTATCAACATGGCTGGAATGAACAACTCCAAACTTGTGGTGGCTTTCACTGGGCCTTCCAAACCTCAAGTCATGCTAGCCTCGGAGAAAGGAGGCAACATCAAGTGCACTTATAGCAAAGCGAGCGAAGGGGAGTATCAAATGAGTGTCACTTTTGATGACGACCATATTGATGGAAGCCCGTTCACTGTAGCAATCAAGTGAAGGGAACTAATCAAGATGCTAATTCTATTAATTAACACGTATTGAGCTTTTAATGAGGAAATTAAACAAAAAATGTTGTTATTATTATTACTCAATCTGGAGATGTGCTGGAGGTAAGGGAGAAGGCGAGAGGAGAAGATATTAGTAAAATGTTGTAGTTGGTTTGGTTTGGAAATCGGTATTGTTAACTGACTTGAAACTTAAAAGTGTTCTTAAACTGTCCTGCATGCTTGTTACTCTATATATATTTCACCTCGGACTATGCAAAATAATAATGATGGTGGTGGTGGTGTCACGTAATATACTTATATCCTGTCCTAAACCTAAGCAGTATTTGTCCAGTGTACTTATTGTGGTCAATTTACGGTACAGTAGTTGAGAATGTGCAGAATTTAGTATTAATTGATTATGTATTAATTGATTATGCCGTTATGGCCGAATGGAGAAATACGTCGTGTCAAATTGAATGGGTATCCCTTCTTTCCAATAATGAATGAAGAGAAATTTCGATTATATGCACTTCAAATTGTAATCTTTGCATGAATCTTCTCATTTCTCAGTCTGAATTATTTGCAAACAGAAATAAAAATTCTGGAGGCTCGTATATGATGCAAAAATTGTCATGTATGGATGAAAAGCAAAAAAGTGGACACCGTTTTCAGCAAACTTTCTCCTGCCGTGATTTTGACTGCTCTGATATGCTTCATGTTCATGAAAGGAGCGAATTTTATTACACTTCAAAGGCATGATTTATGTACGCAAATCTTACTCAGTTAGTTAGATAACGTTTTTCTCCAAATTCATCCCACAAATTCGTGCATGATTATATTGGTATACAGATACCACAGATACATACATGATATGCTTCGCTATAAGTTGTCCATACATATGCATCTAAAATTGACGGCATTGTTTAGATCAAACTTTTCTGAAGTAATAAATGTCGGCCCTGGATAGCTTAGTCTATTTCTACGAATTGCTGCATGTCGGCACTTTTAAGTGACACTAAAAATGAATCACACTTATGTACCAGAAGTATTACCACCGCCAAGAACCCTAATTACACCATACCGTCCATCCGGTCAACATTTAGCCGGTAAATGACTCATAATCAAAATCTACTTCGGCAAAATTGACAATTAATGGGATCAAATAAAGTGGGTAAATATAAGTTAACGGATTATTGATAAATTGGATGCATTATTAAGATAAAAAGCTTAACTTGTGAATCTGAAATTACCTGTGTAAAGATGTTAACTAGAGGAATTAATATACTCATGATCATAAAACAATTCCAATGCAGTTCATTAATCATGATTTATTTTTATGGCGTAAGTAACGTAACATAATTTCGTTACATAATCTTACTGATTTATATTCAAACGTTGGATGTCTGTAAATAAGGAAATACAACGAATACCGAATTGCACATATGCCATATGTAACTTTCATTCTGTGCATACGCAATTTTTTATAATAAATACTGATTGTGAACGCCAAATTTGGTTCAGACGATACTCTGATTTCACTCAAGAAGAAGCAAAAGCAGTATTCTTAATTGAAAATTATTCGGGAATACAATCATTAATTCCTATTCAGTATGAAAATGTTGTCTGGAAGTGTCATACAACTGACTGCAGTGGTCCTGCTCACAGTTTCAGTAAGAACCGTTCCCGCACAAGACGTTGGTAATCGAAAATTATTGTTATATATTAACTAGGATCACATAAATTACGTCTGTGTTTGACTTCCTAAGAAACGTTGGACGCGGATATTGCTCTGATTCTGGCTGCACATCCATCCACCTTAACTTCACTTGGCCGTTTCGGAAGCAAAATGTATTTCTCGGATAATTCGGCAACGGTATTGCTAGAACTATTAATGTCCGTATTTATAATCAATGACTATCCTGTCACTTACTACGCATATAGAAAGACTTCAACGGCGCCTGTGCATTTTGCACTCGACTCGGTATGAAAGTAGTGAGCGTCGACACGCCGGACGAGTTTAATTACTTGATCAGCAAGCTGACACCTTCATACCGTAAGCGGATATAATGTATGCACAACTCATTTTAATTGAACAGTTGGATAATAAAATATATGTACTCAGGTTACTACACTTCCGGTCAGAATGTTCCATATTTCGAATGGGGTAACGGTCGTCGTGTATCAATTCACTATTCAGGAACAATTTCACCCACCTGCCTCCAAGTCTACAACAAGGTTCTTTCAGCCGTTCCATGTACGACTACTTCCGCTTCTTACCCATTGTGTGAAGCATGAACATGAGTGAATTATAGTATAATTGTGAAATGCAAATCATTATTATGAGCCGACAAATAAAAACATACATTTATTTCAAGCCAAACTTTGCCATTCCATCTATAAGCATTTCCATCTCAACATGAGATTCTCAACTATTACAACCGACATCAAAATTTGAACGCCATATTACAGAATAATCTCCACCATATCAGTTGTGGATAACGAATCATATTCCACTATACATCAGAAAATTTTACGATGCATTTATTAAATTTCGCATGGCGTAATTGCAGATATGATTTACATTTCCTTTAAGATTCGTTGAAACCTTCATACTTCATATCGGAAGATTGAATTATCAGTATAATTATATTGTTGCAGCGTATGAGCTATAAATTGAAAGTGACGTCAATTCAAGTGTTGACAACAATTTTCGATGAAAACGTCCCAATTTAATCCTCACATAATCCTCCATATAACATGGTTATCAGCAATTGCCTTATTGAAGATTACACGCTGGCAGATGCATAATTTCTCATCCGATCTATAGTGAGTTAATTCAAGCGGCTGAACATATCAAATTGAAAGAAGAAATCGACAAGTCTCCATTATCAACCGCTTATATTTTAAGATAGCTTTATGATGAAGTGCTTGTTAACATCTTCATATTTACTACTATCCTGCATCTGGTTGTTAACCCAAGCAATTGCAAGAAGTGATGCAGCCGCAAATGTAAGCGGTACGTAGTCGTGAATGGTCTCTATAAAAAATTGAGTTGAAACATAAATCCTACTACTTAATTTAGGATTCAGACATATCGGAGATTTCACCGGTGTTGGACGCGGAAGTGGAAGCTTTAGAACTTTTCAAGAGTCGTCTTATTATGCGAGTAACAACGCGGTAAGAAAAATAGTCATGCACAGCAAGCAGCGATGAAAAATTCCCACAAACATGTTTTAGGCACCCTGGGCCAACGCCAATAATGATTGTAAGGGAATATTTGGAGGCAATGCTGGACTTGTTTCAATTGATTCCGAGGACGAAAGGAACTCCTTAAATCTTATGCTCGAAAATTACGGCCATGGTAATTTTATCCTTGCAATCAACGCTTTTACATCTTAATTAATTTCGCAGTTTTCAATATAACACGTTAGGAATTACCTACTGGACAAGTGGCATTTACGATCCAAGCTCCCTTGTATGGAGGTGGGCCTCGAACAATGATCCCCTTCCTGCATGGTCACCATGGGGCAACGGATACCCATCCAACCCCAATGCAGCATTAAGGATTGCAATGCGGTATGAAAACAGATATTTTGCACCTTGGATTACCCTTGCAAACACGCAGTTGCAAAGATATATTTGCGAAGTACATGATACATCAGCAGTTACGACCACTCCACAATCACCAACTCTTCCCCCTCCACAGAACGTTTGTATGAATGTTGCTATCTATTTTATACGAAGGTCATATGATTATCAATACCATATAGTTTTAAACGTATGCTGATTTTATTAACAGCCAGTACATGTGGGGAAGTCCTTACCACAGAAAGCGGACAAATTAGATACATCTCAAGCAAACCACACGGCCCTTACGAAGTTTGTGTTTGGATGATGAAAGCGCCCACCTTTGCAACTTTCACTTTTAACTTATCACAAGTCGGATTTCTTGCAGCGAAAGACCAATATCTATATTTGACTGTGTTCCAAAACTCTGTGTACCCGGGACACACAAATGTTGAACTGTAAACTTGACAACTAACCATGTTTAGTAATTTTTTTAAATCTCACAATTCCTCATAGGATTGGAAAAAGTGTTACAACCTTACAAGGGGACGTCGCCATTCTTACATTTACCACTGCACGCAACGCACCAATTGACGGACGTAATTTCATTATTGACTTCACCATAAGCCAAATTGGCGGCAGGACTGCAATATCCCAAAATAGCGTTCAGACAATATTTCATGGTTTGCCGTCATCGTCAGCTTCCTTCAGTTATCCCATATATAATCCAACCTATGATAGCAATGAATTGACCGTATTAGCATTTCCGCCTCCGGATGGTGTCTATGATGTATCCAACTATTATAATAGATTTAGGGTGACTGTATCCGGTTTGGAATGCTGCTGCAAGGATTTCGTCAGAGTGTACCAACTGAACCCGTACCATTCCGGTTTATACAACAACTATGAGACGTATGGAAGGATTATCTGTCATACACATTTATATGAGCAAGCTTGAAGTTTATTTATTAACAATTTTGTTAGATGCAATGGACAAACATATTCAAGTCAGGATGCTCCAATGTCTGTTGTGGTTTTCATGTCGGACAATTCAACAGTTGGAAAGGGGTTCACGATTGATTATGATTGGGGATACACAAATTGACAAATGCAGCCACGGCATTCTATACTACTGAATACAAATTTAATCGCCACTATTATCATCATCAAATCACCCACTAGTATTAATTGATTTACAACAGTTAGAATAAATTAAGTTTATGTACCGCATTGAAGCATAGTCTATGTACACAATTAATTACTCATATTCTGCTATGCTATGCTCTCCTATAATATCCATTAATTAGTGCCTTTGAGTGAATACTATGTAATCATCTTATCCATTGGTGATGGGCCTATGTACAGTAATTCACTTATCATGGATAAGTCGGTTATTTTAGTTTTATGTATAATCAAAGTGTTTCTCCATTTTATTACACAGGCGTCCATTATGATGGTCAGAGCTAATTTGTGAAACAAAGAATGACACATGTATGTATTAGGAATACTAAACCTAATTTTGGATACTGCTATTCGTACATACGTAGCAGCTGCATCATCCATAAGTTATTAATTCTTACATTTATAACACTGTTTTTTATTACATACATCTCTTCTTACACAGGTCTACATCTAATTATGTTATTTTAATAAAATACTCGCTTCTGCAAAACCTACACCACATTTTCCCCAGTGCTTACAATTCCTCTTAAACTTTTTAACTCGTCATTAACACACCGCATCAATAACTCGGCTTGTTCCTGCGTGGGAACCATTTTCCTATCAATTGTTGCAGTAATTCTCATACCACCATTATAGCTAAGAAATCCCACCCCCAATGAAGCACTTCCTTTCATATGCGGCACCCAGAACGTCACATCTTCCAAATAGTTCCGTCCAAAACTTTGTACAGCGAAATTTGGTCCGGGGAAATTGGACAGGATCATCTGGATCGCAACAAGAGAATTATTATATAGTCATTTATATAGTCGTTAAATCGTTTTTTTATACTGTCGTCATCCAGTTGGTTGCCCAGAACTTGGTTATCCAACTCGGCGGTGCCAGTAACATCGGAACTGTTCCAAAATTAGTAAACAAAATGGGTGACTTTTTTAAGAGTTGGACTGATTTATCTGCAACTTTTAGGCGGCGTTGTGGTGTATCAATTCCAATGGGAAGGACGAGGTAGCCCAAAGTCCTATTTTAATAGGAGATTAAAAGATGTACGGTTGCACATTTTTATAAGTCATCCTTATATTACCAATGATTTACTAATCCATTCATGGGATGCTTTTTCCATGGCATCGGGGCCAAGGCGCTCATCACCTTTGGCATGTGTTTCTCCTGTCCCGTCTTCTTCAAGAAACTCCTTATTCCTGACCCAAACCCGGTCAAAAGTACTGCGGTTGTAGTGACCCCTTGCGCCTTACTAATCTCCTTCAACCCGGTCATGGATACCCTCTCGGATCTGATCGTCACCCAATCATGCGTCAATTTGGATTCTCTAATGTGCCAAAAGTTTCTATCCACATCCCACACAAACTGTTTAAGGTTGTAGTAAGGGGATAAAAATAGGATGCCCAAATACACAAGAGTCTTCTCCATCCAGCCCAGTTTCCTTATCGGGGGTGGTACTATCTTGCTCATGGGTTCATCACTTAAATTCTTCATGATCAGTTTCATTAGAGAATATCCATCCTATATTCGTACAAACAATCAGTCAGTAAATCAATAAATAATATTTAAACCCACTACCCAATCAAGCATATTAATTAGGGAATACTCACTGAAATTGAGTGATGCACTCTAAACATGAGAAGAAACTTCTCGGTCTCTTCCTCACCCCCCACTTCCGTCGTTGGGACACAATCCATATGAACCGTGGCATCTTTTGGAACAAACTTTCTCACAATTAAAATTTCCCAAGGGGAAAATCCCCTCCTAAATGGACGGGTACTGATGGGTCCCATAAGCTTCATGAAATCCTCCTCTTTCATTTCACCCCCACCACAACCAATGTCTATTTCCTTCTCATTATTATTGTTACTATTATTATTATTGCTCTGTTCTTCCTGCTGCATTTTCAAATGTTGCTCTGTCTCTTCACAGAATCGAATGTGATCTTCCAACACAAAGTTTTCCTCCGGTTTCCAGAAAGCATGTCCCATCCAGGCTTCGTAATAATGAGTAAATTTCTCATAAATGTAAGCATCGTTGTCCTTGTACTTGTTTGCAATTCCTTCATCACTGTACTTGATATGCATCACTTTATTATGAAAAATGCTTCGGATATGTTCTATATCTGGGCGACCCCGATACGTGAGTAGTATATTGATTACACAGTGGCACTTTTTTTGTACATAGTCCAACCCCACAATCCCGTCTCGCGTGTTTACAATTCGGATTAAATCAGGACGGAACACTTTCGCCAGGTGACGCACAATTAAGCGGTAACAGTAGAGCGGTGACATTAACAGGAGGAAAGACGGGATGAGGAGAAGGCCGTATGTTAGAAACGTTACAAGTACAAGTACACATTTTATCAGTTTTGATAACACTTTCTTGTGTGATTTCAACAAAAAGTCAGATATTTTACCCATTTTTTTCCTTTTAAAATATTTAAAAGAACCGAAAAAGAAGAAAATATGAATTCAGAATTCACATTATCACAATGCCAATTTAATATTGATGGTATAATGGAACTATTACAAATTGGTACATTTTATGACCAAACCAGGCTAGCATTAGAGCACAACTAACTAAATATATTCACTATTCCGATGCAAACGTATCCAACAATTCATACATAAAATACAAGAAGTAGGTAACTCTAATGTTGAATTAATAGTAAAATGTGTAATCATAGAGTCGTCATAAGATTGTTATGTTATGATTATTGTTAGCTTGCCCTTTGTGTGTGCACATTACAAGTTCAATTTCATCCTGATGCAATCTTTGCAAAAAAGAATTAGTAGAAAACTAGTAATCGGTTGTGTAACCTGCGGTATATATTGCGTAGAAGCAGCTTTGCATTCAAAGGCAAAGGGGATAATCTGCGAGTACTTACAAATTGCCAAATTCTTTTCGTTTTTATGCTGATTGATATGCAATCTTAACATTGAATTTGTAGTCAAGACTCATCTATCTCGTCACACACGTCAGACGCATTTAGTAACTAATACGAGTATGCGTCTATAAAGTTGACCATGCAGGTTACTAACCTGTTCTAATGCATCTTATGCACTTGCTTTGCTAGGTACTGATAATTGTGGTTGGTCGCCTTGAAAGGTGTTGTATTATTGAAATCCCTTTGAAGTTGTACGGGGGCAAAAAGAGGACATATTTTGCAACTACATTGACTCAACAGCATAACTACCCATACAATTGGCAGTAGTGGCCGTTGTCATATTTTATCTGTCGGATTAGTTAATAATTATGCTACCTCCCTGCTCCTCCCACTTGTATAAGTGAGGCAAAGATTGCCTACTTCACTTTAACCTTTAGGTTAAGTCATAAACTAGTAAAGTAAATATACAAATTGTCATCACACGGCTGTAATGTATTATTATAGAGGACTATGTTCAACATTAAATAATTGTTTCAATTCCAGATTTTAAAGGACAATACTGCATAATTTTGCATTGAAACTAATTCTCATCTCAGGACAACATAAGTTCTCATTTTAGTATGTCAATGGATAACAACATCATTATGTGACTCTCAGTCAATTTTAATCTGACTGAATTAATCACACTTTCAATAAACGATACATGATGTATAATATAATATGGCAAGAACGTGAAACCTTACATTTGGATTTGTCGTAATGTAATGTCAATGAAACAAATACATTTTATTGAAGTCTTATATTTAATTCAATATTTACAGCATTGAATTTTTATTCTTTAGTGAGATATATAACTTACAGAAAAATTATGTGATGATGGCATCAACATGATGCACACATTACTTTGTTGGCAAGAACTTAACAGAACACTTATTGTCTGAATGAGCTTATAAATTTAATTTATAGACAAACTGAATATGGAGTATATCACAAAACGGTAAATAATATTACTGTCACATTTAAATACATACTTGCAGGAAATTGCACAATATTCAATAAATATATACTGATACTCTCCACATTTGCATCTATTAGATATTTCATACAAAATTAAAATTTTACTAACACAGTTAATTAACGACTAAAATGAGTAATTTGGCTTTCAAACTGTGGCATCATAATACCTAGACAAGTGTATGTATCTCCGCATTAATTGATACTGTTGAAGAAGTTACAGAATTACTTCTACTATTTTTCGTAAGCCTGGGTGGAATAGGTGGTGGTGGTGGTCTTGGCGCAGGTTTTTTCCCCACGTCTAATTCCAACAAATTCAACTTCGATTTAAAGGTTTTTTCGGCATGTGTTTCTTTCAATTGTTGAATAACTCTTAAATCCAGTCTGGATGCAGCTATATCATCCGCTTTTCCATCAAGTTTCAGTCCCGATTCGAATGCTTCATATTCCAATTCTTTAATAAATTTATGAACCAAAAAATATCCAACACTTCTAAGCACTATGATGCCCAGTGATACAAATGAGTATCCGGATTTTCCACGAGTTAAAACGCAAACGCCTAAAAATACTAAGAAAAATAGAGCTACTTTCATATAAAATCGGGCCGTCCGCGCAACGTCAAGTACGGGGAGATCCTATTAGAATTTGGAAATATGGGTCTTATTTATTATACGGATTGTATTAAAACGAATTCATTTTTCTTTAAAAATGATCACAATTACCTGTTTTATTGCATTTAGTACAAATATTGAGGCTGAAAATTCCACCAAGTTTATTAAAAGTGCTGCTGCTAAAATGGCAAATCTCAATACTGCAAAAAAAGAGATTTGGAAACGTAACAGAAGTGATCGTTTTTTTAATATAATACGTATTATTTTACAATTAAATACTTACTAGATAAGATGGCACCCATCCTATCCATTATAGTTTCATCCCCTTCCAAAACAAGCGTCGAGATTCTAATTGTAAATCCCATCCATAGCATGGCGTAAAGGATGATAGCAAAGGATGATAATATCTGTTTTTAAACAAGAGTCAAGTTAAACGAGTACTACATACTATACGCGTACATTACAAGTGTTTTCGAAGTGTCTTTGATAAGGGAGCGTCCTTATACTACGTCAACTAAAAATCGCCATTTTAGGACCCACCCACCCTACGTATACATGGTGCATATACGACCTTATAACATGAGTAAGATAGGCCGCCAAAAAGGACCCACCCACTCATTTGCAAACGTAGTATAAGGACGCTCCCTAAGTAAGTTTTCAAAGTTTGATTGAAAAGTAAAGATATAATTAGCACTTACCAAATCAAATATCATGCAATATTTTACATATTTTGAATACGGTATTTTCTCAATCATTTTGAAAATTTGGTATATTTTTATTATGATTCAACGTATTTACTATTTATTATTATATTTTTATTATTAAGTCTGGATGATGACTTCGGAGACCACCAGTTTGTTTATTTCCTAGAATTTATACCACCACCATTCTTTTACCAGAGTGTATATCCTATAATATAATGGTTGGTTTGGTACTGTACATAACAATAATGTGTGGATATAGCAAAGAAAGGGTGGTTTTAGCTCAACCCTTTGCATTTGCTTTGCATCATGTACTAAACGTACTTCTTTTTTTTAATACTAAACCGAAACTACCCTATATCTACAATGAGGGCTGTGGAGGTGGAGACAAAGGAGAACAACATACACGCTATACTGGATAATAATACTCTTATTAGAACAAAGAAAAGTACGTGATGATATTGAGTTGGTGAAAGTTCTCTACAATAAAATGATAATTTCACACACCACTACTGATTTTTTAATTGGTGGTTGTATAGATTTGTAAAATAAACACTTCATTTCTAATTTCCTTATTTGCGTAAAACACATTTTCTGCTCCTAAAACAATCTTTAGATTTAGATAAGATATACCGAACATGTATAAATCTAATTCTGTGGACTAAACATACAAATACATCTGATAACTAGGGGCTGTCTATTATTATTCATTTCGGATGATAAAAATAATACTAAGAATTGTATCCTGCTAGATACTCCCTTCACATTATCAGTATAGTGATAATTTATCATATTATCATACAACAGGCCTTCACCTTCACCTTCCTTGCTCAATAATAATACACTCACTCATACTACCTGCACCCGACTGCACCAATATTTGCAGTTGCATTTTTATTCTCTACGATTGGAAATTTCAGTTTGGCCTGGAAATCTGTATAAACGAGAACAAGAACAAGATCAGACTTGACTTGATCGAACGAGTACTTAATTATACTCACACACTGACGACGACGTTTTCGCCATTTCCTCTTTGCTCATAATTAAGAGTAAGCATCAGCACAGCACAGCACACCAAGTGCGCTGTGGTTGTCCAGCAAGTGCAGTCGTCAGTCTTTTACTCTCTCTGAGCTGTTTAATATTTCGAATTTTGATTCAATAGTATTTTTACCATCACCCACCCATTTCTTGAAGTTTTGGAGTTGACTATAAATATAAACTGGACGACCGGATGGAACTTTAATAAGGTTAGTCGCCAAGAAGGGTCGTCGTTTCATTAATTTTAAAGGGCCTATTTTTTTAATATATTGTGTGTATTGGTATTAGAAATAATAAGAGAGTACAACAGTACTTTCGCCAAGAATGACAAATTTAATATGAGTTGGTCAGAAAAATATTCGGTGTTGGCCAAGAAGTGCGTACTATTTATTACTAATTTATTTTAATTCGATTCGCAGGTTGGATTCTACGACTATTTGTTATTGTTGGTGTAGTCGTTCCGCCGTTGTCCATTGTTTAGATCTGGAAGCAGGGGGTTCATCATAATGGAAAAAGCAGGCTGTTCGACGTCTAAAAGTGACGCCTCTTTGAATACGGACATGCATGATTCCAGCATCACTGTGGGCGTCGGCGCCTCCTCACACTTGGATAACGTTATGCATCAAGCTGTGTTTAATGCTTTGGTATGTCCATAGTGTTTCTAATTTTTGTTGTGCTTCATAATTTGTGGGATGTTTATGGTGTTTGGTTTGGTTTCTTAAACTTATATTTACTGATTTTATACAGATTATGTCGAAAATATTCGGATGTTTGCCAACCAAGGACCTCATGGAATGTCGTTTGGTATGTACTGATTGGGAAAACGTTGGGACTCCACTCCTTGGGAAAAGAACATTTCTTTCCCTCATGAAGTTCAACAATGGTCCGGTGCAGGGGGCCAAAAAGCTTAAGGAGCAAGTACAACAACAACTTCGACGACGAGTTAAATGCCTGGTTAAAGAGCCTCCCACGGAGAAGATTAAAAGGAAGCTAGTCGACAAGAGAGCATTTTACTTCATAAAAAACAACAAAGACCATGTTATGGAAATCAAATTCAAACTGCATTTGAGTTCTTACGAGACACTAAAAATGATTCTGGACGCGATTAGCTTTACCAAGCTGAAGAAGATTTGCATCAATGAGACTTTCCAGATGATCTCTCAAGACGAATATTTCAAACGGCTAAGTGTGAAAGCATCTCTTTTCCCTGAAATGCCAACTGTGCAGATATTGGAGTTTTTTGTATCGGAATATATTGACTGGACTTTTGAGTTGAATAGCGATGAAGTGCCTATACCCTGTCATCCAATTTACCAATGCATTATCAACAGTTGCTCGAATTTGGAACAGCTCATGATTCGTGGAAATTACTATCCGGATTTGAGCAAGTGCTCGAAATTGAATCAGTTTGATTACAAGGCAATTCCTTTCGATGTGGTTGACCGTGATGATGATGACGATTCGGATAGTTATTGTTGCTGCGATTGTTACCATAGTCGTTTAAATCGACCATCTAAAATTTTGTATGAAATTATTTTACAATGTTTACAATTTTTATTTTATTTAATCGTGTTTATTTTTCTTAGGGATTATCGAGGGGAATTTTCTACGCTGAAGTTATTAACCATGCTCAAGCAAGTTAATAAAAGTCTTAAAATTCTCAAACTTGGTACTTGCCTGTTGTATTCGGGGGAGTACGAGCATGGGATTCCACATATTGAGGTATGTATAGTAAAGTAATTGTAAACAATAATTATAATTGATTATTGATAACACGATACATCAAGGTGGTGGATACGGACCGAGTACCCCGCTTTCCACGATTGACCAAGTTGCATGTCGAAAATGTGCCTGTTTTCAAGACAATTATTGCTGCAACCAATCCACAACGTTTTCCTGCTTTGGAGGCGCTAAGATTGGTCAACCACTTCAGATATGATCGAAACTGGGATGATTTCTTAAAGGATGGGGTGGATCGTTTCCAGAATGTCAAGGATGCGTACCTAAACCCATTTATGCTATCATCATATCCAGCCCAAAACCAACACCAGTATGACATTGTGCGAAGATTTCCAAGCGTGACGGATATGTCGGTTACAATCACTGCTATATACGGTGCTGTCGGTGCTGTTGAAATGTTCTTGGAGCATCTGACAACATTGCGACATTTGAGGAATCTGACGCTGCGGATTAAATTCAATTGCAATATTTCAAAATTGTTAAGATGCTTTTGTGTGAACGATTTCGAAGGTATGAGATTATGAAATAACCGATTGGAAATATACATACACTACCGTAGCTCAGATTACTTGCTCTTTATATTATTCTAGATCTACAAACTCTGAAGTTGGTGGCTCTAAAGAAGTGCACCATTGTTGATGATGAGAAGGCCCAGGCCCAGTGTTATTTTGAGAAGCCATTCCTCGCATTCAAAAATATTACATTTGATGGATTTTTGGTAAATTTTTCAGCTAAAATAGAAATATTATTGCTCAAATTATCTCAACTTATCTCTAAATATTATGTTCTAGCTAAAGTGGTCCACAACTAACAGAATGTTAACCTTTGCCCGTCAAAACCACCTCAAAGTCAACTTCATGAATTGAATGTTTCTGCTGTTTTGCATTAGACTTATTAGTGTTACTGTCTAGTCTATGAACGTGTCCGCCGTTGTGTGTGAAGCATTCGTGCAGATCCAAAATTTTATGTATTACTACTTGTACCATTGAGTATTGCGATTTTGTATTTTTTACCGGTTTTATTAATTTATTACTATCCAATGAGCCAGGTTTAAATTTATATTTATCTAAACAGCCATTGTATTAAGTGATGTTTCCTACTCAGCCTAAGAGTCATCGTTGATTCCATTATTTTAACAATATAGCCTCAAACTGATCATTTAATCTTTTCATGAAAAGTGACAGAAAAATCTATGCTAATATAGATACATACGTATTGCAGATAATAAAGCAGAAGAGTCATATATGTACTTACTCAAAATCTACTTGGCTTGACTTTATTTCCCTAATCCTTATAAGAATTACGCAATCATTACAGCCAAGCACACCAAATCCTATACTACTATACCTGTCTCTACTGTAATCCACTTCACCGTTTATATTTTGTGATTGGTGATAGATCTGATCATCAATAAAGTTAGCTCTGCCATAATAAGTGAAGACGAAATAATCTGCACAGCACAGACACGCAAATATACATACAATATCACTTTCATCTTGCACAAATAACTAGTTACAGATGGTTATTAATTGGCTATAATTTAATACTTAATAAGTGATTACACCGCTGCCCGTCATGGATGCTGGTGCTGGACCTGATATCCTGCAGTGTCATGAATTCGACATAATTTCCTCCCAAAATCTGGTTTATTCTTATTTTGATTATTCTTCAATTCCGTCAACCCAACTATTTTCTGATATTCATGGATTCGATATTGACATTGAGGAATCGGGGAATATACTGCTTCATTTGGAACCACCTAGTCACGAAAAACAACCCCTATTTTGCACAAGTGATATAAAAACCATATTTAATAATTTCATGACAAGTGCAAGATTATCAATGCTAAGGGATGAATTGCATCCATATTGCTGCATGTACTTCCCGCAGGCTGTAATGGTCAGTATGTATACAACCGCATAATGGCGATTATGGGTACTTTAATTAACCGATATTATTTAGGACACCAGTCTTCTAAAAACCATTATTTGTACTCATTCCCTAACGGATAAAATGCTAACATCCCTTTTAAAAGAACAAGTGCAAGGAGCCATCCAAGACATTCAAGTGCATTCTGATACGGGACAAAATAATGCTGAAGTTTTGTATACAATGGTTGAATCTGAAACGGTAATGAATCAGTTGAATAATTTTCAATCTGTAAATATATTAATTTACAATAATCTTGCCAGGCTTATATAATTAGGAACGAAATTATGGAGAGTTCAGTAAAGCACCAATTATCCAATGTTGGCATATCCTTATCCTTACAAACAATGGAAAGGCAAGTGCCGTACACCTTGTCTATTTACGATGAACAATCGTGGGAATCTCAACCCTTGCGTGAAGCTGCGGGTGCGGTGTACCTTGAAAAATGATGATTCTTAGAAATACTAAATATTTTGAATTATTTCCAGGTCCAATTCTTCCCAAAGTTATTGCACGACTGCAACAACTCACAAAGATTATCGCCATGTTCAAATATCTTCTGGCAAGACGCATCCATTTCGAGGAGTGGAAAGACACTCTTGAAATTTACAACAATCACAACTATGTACGTCATGAAAGTATGATTCCTTATTTCGCCGAGCAAATTAAGTGCAAAGAGGAGAACACTTTGATCACGTTGAGTGACTACAGAGAAGGATGGCAACCAGCATTTCCGGCATTTTCAGAGGAAAATGTTCAGAAAGAGTGGAAGGCGCATCTGAAACGACACGGAATGGAGTGTCGTGAATACACATTTAGCCAACAATCAAAAGATCGGGTTTTGTGGCAAATTCGTGATTGTTTAAGGCATGTTGATACAAATCGTTGTGACCGAGTTGCCCGTACGCTTGCAAATCTGTACCATCTGCAGGAAATTAAGATACGACATATGATTCCCGCTTACTTGGATAAAGATCCTAAAACTCTGAAGCAATTACATAAGCTCTGCTTGACAGGCTGGGCTAAACATGAACCCCTCATAGCGGATAGGCACATTGCTGTATTAGAAAAGGTAATTTAAATAGCCTAAATGTAAGTTTAACAATAATTAATACTGTTCTAATCATACTTATTTTTATTTCATATTCCAGAATGGAATAACCATGTCTAGTATACTTCCACACTGGGATCTGGACTATTCTGGCGGTGGGGTCGATCTTAACCCACGCATAGAGTTAATGTTACCAAACTCATCGGAAGTTCGGATTGAATCTTATGGGGTCAATTTGTACTCTTTACTGCACGCAAACGAGTCAAAAAGCCGTGAAGAAACCGACATGAAGGATAATATGATGCAGTACTTTTATGCAGAGTTAGGACAAGCAACGCCAGACAAAATAAAAGGTACGAAAGCTACGAAGTACAATCTCCCCTTTATCTAAAATATTGACTTAATTGGCCGTCTTAAATCTCAAATTTACAGAAGCTGAAGGGGATGAATGTCAGGGACCCAAGAGTGACGATCACAAAATAAACAGGAAACTGTTAAAGTTGAGCAATAATCTTCAAAGGAAGAAATCTCGAGTGAACAAATTACTCACCATGCTTCTCTCCTGGATTTAAGAGTTTCATAAGAAACATCAAATTCAAATACATGGCGATGATAATGGGGGTACCCAATCGTCACATTATTATAGTCTGTAACTTTATTATGTTGTGGATACTTAAACACTGAACAGAATAATATATAAATGCATTTTGACTTTTAATTAATCCTTTCAAATAAGCCTCACTCCGGAACCTCACACCAGACTGCATTGTTCTGATTTGACACATGTCGTAACCATTGGCCAGATTCTGTATGAATTAACACCACATTTTAAATTTGTAACAAACATAGTAGAATTAAAATTCATCCGCAAATTACCAGTCATCCTAAAGTAGACACCTGTGATGCTCGGTTTTGCGCAACCATCTCCCCAACTCACAGACCCAATTGCGTACCTTAAAATAAAAAACCTCTTATCCAATATATAATACACGGGACGTACTGCAACCCAATTGCCTACCAAACTTTGTTATTGTCCTCGACAACAAGTGGCCCCCCGCTATCACCCTGAGATAACATATGATCAAGTAATAACCGTAGATTTAAACTAGGTATGTATATCAATCATTACCCCACAGGAATCTTTAGCTTCTTCCAGACTTCCACTGCAAAGCATTCTTCTATTTACTCTGGAGCCATACATCCTTTTGCACTCGGTTGGAGAAAATACTTGAACTTGTACTTTATATGGCACCTGCAAATAGTTCGGCACATATAGTTTGCATTATATAATCTATCTCTACCTATTCAAGTGCACACCAACCCACCTCCGACGTCCACAATGCCTCCATCCCTGACAATCCCCATCCTGCAACCGTGGCATTATTCTTGGTATAAGTACGCATATAGTTGAGGGGGAGTTCTGGCAAGCAAATGGGGGATACTTGTGGCAGTATCGTTTTAAAATCGATTGGGGTCGATAAACGAACAATGCCCACGTCAAAGTCGTTCTTCCTAACGTTACACATACACTTGTATGAAATGATTGATAAAAGAATGCATACTATGTTTTGTGGCACTCACACCGACTCGTGTAACGGATGTATAAAGATTTCTTCCAAGCTGAATCTAACTGAACCGTTCGTTGCATCCAATCTTGCCAGCTCGTTAAGATCAGTATATATTTTTGGTTTCGGCTTGTCCTTGTGCAATGCTCTCAAATTAGGGGAGGGATCCATCAAATGTCCGTTCAAAATGACCTCAACGTTATTAATGTCCAAATAACGTCCTATACAACAAGACACGCTAGTCAGATTAATGCGCATTAAGTTATGTATTCAACACAATACATGCAATAGTTATTAACCTTTAAAACAATGCCCCGCAGTTATAATCATTCTATCATTAATTATGCTCCCAGCGCAAAAGGGTTGCCTCGTCCCACTCCCCACGAATACAGCAAGCCACGGGAATTCGTGTGGAAGACTTAATTCTCCTCCCACAATCCGGTTGTTCAGTGGCTTGACTCCACATCCTATTTTGCATATACTCGTATACCAACCCAATGCACGAACTGTCAATCTAACCACAACCAAATACTTACGACATCCAGGATTCACATTAATTTTCATTTCTTCCTTTCCTAATGGTTTTCCTACAAGTGATCCTCTCCGTCCACAGGTCACAGTACACTCCAAGCTCACATCCTTGCTCCCTTTTAATGTGACATAGAGGTCACGTAGGTCAGTGGAGGCCGTCACTTTTTCGGGCTTGTTATCTCCACAGTAAGTTTCGAGACCATACATTCCATCAGTGACTTGGAGGGATGAAGAGTTACAGGGGACGGTAAAGCTGGAACAGGACAGTGTGGGAAGGCAGGGTTCAGTGCCCTATGTCAGAGAATCACTTAGAGTTGCTTGTCTATTATTTGGGGTAGGCGGCGGTGGCAGTGTATTTCTTACCACAAAATTCCACGTACATGTAGGGTCATTCCTCTCTCCAATACTGGAATTAGCCGAAAATTTAAAAGGAAAATGGAAAGGTGACATGAACACAGCTTTAGCGCATTCCACTTCAGTAATTATGTCGGTGTCTATCATATTACAACCATGTGTTTACGCTATGCGCACTATAAACATAGATATTATAATTATAGGTACCTTTTAATGATTTCCTGAGCCTCAAAGTTCGATTCGTAAGGATCTACAAAAATATAGAATAAGAATCAATTAATAAAATCTACGTTAACAGAAACAAGCATACTTCCGGTTCCAGAGATATTGTCGTGTTTTCAGTCAGTACTGTTACATTTCTTTCAAAAGAGGTCACATTTTTAACATCCCCGTCCGCACGGCAGCTGTGGTAGACACTGAAAAGAGTAACCACAACATTGATGAACCTAAACTGTTTAATTTCTTTAAGAACTAATTTCATCGCAATCTTTAAGAAAAACAAATGAGTCGTTCCATAACGGGGGAAGCAGCTTGCACGTGGTTGTGTATAAATGGCATATTAATTGGCTATTAAATGATTCTTGGGTTGTAAAGTCAACTTAATCAATTTTACGTAAATATAATAAACACAGGATGCATAGTAATCACTTATTGGCATCCTGTTATAAATATGTGTGCAAGCAATGCTGTCTGCGAACCATGTTCACTTTTACTGTTTGATTTGATATGCATTTTAGAATTGAGTCTGGCTTCACAACAAATTACTTATTCTCCTTCAAATAAAACAATGGACTGCATTTATTAAGCACAGCACGATAAATTTTATTGGTATTGGTACGAAAACAACATGGTTGACTCCTGCTAAAATGGAATCAATTTTTACTAAAGATCATCATGAACTGTACGTCTGGAAACTGTCTGCTACGATACACCACAAAATTAACGGCTATGCTTGCTCTAAAAGTTTGGATTGGATAAACCACATTTTTTGGAGGCACTTATTCATGAAAGCAATTATCTGTGGATATTGGTGCACCTTATAACAAAGCACTAAGATTATTGATCAGAGTAAATTCGATCTTCTCATGACATTTGATATTCTTTTAATCATGTTTCAATTTCGACAATCAATTGGAGGATATCAATAAAACCTTATTTGTTACCAGATCAATATTTTTAAGCTTTTCCAGTTATTAATAAAGTATTTTCATTTTTTCCTTCCGAGTAAAACTGAGCGAACCAGCGCCTAAACATCATTATAAATCTGTCCTCCTTTCCAAGATATGGATTATGCAGGAAAGTTTTTCTATTCCATACTTTCATATCGACCGCAATCTGCAAATCATTAGTAACAGGAATATAGCTATTAAACACCACACAACCTCTGAATACCTTTTTTTAAATTGTTCAGCCTTACCTGATTTTTATCCAAATGAAGCAATATCTTTCCCATAGGACGCTGTAGAATGTTTGAAGAATAGACAATGTGACGAACTTTGTTCATCAATGGCTCAATCGGAGTAATTGTCTGAATTATTACAGACGAACCGAAGAATGTGTCAAAGTTCCATTGTACTATTCCGGGTCCAATCTAATTTGCATAAATTAAATTTTAATTGTTGTAGGTATTTTTGCCTAAAAATTAACATCATTATAAAATTTCATACCAGATACATGGTCAAATCCGTCTTAAATAATTTCCATTTGTTAAAGAAGCAAATAACAGTGCACACCGTGCCAATAGCTTGGTGTGATTTGTCCTTCTCTTTATTTGGTTTCCACTCTGCATCAAATATGGTTCTAAAAATGTTATACCCTCCAATCGACAAAGAGTAACCATGCAGAGGTTCTAGATGTTGAATATCCGCCCCATTTTCGCAAATCTCCTAATATTATAACGCAAACAGTTTGACAGTCATACGTTAATTAATTCGTTATGATATGACCTGCATATGACAAGCAATCTCAAACTCCGTCGCCCCACAAGACCTCCACTTTCTAGATTGTATCTCCGGAACTATGACCGGGGTCCAAGTTGGACTTTCCCCTTGGGAATGATACCACACGTAAATTTGACCATTACATTCAAGACTGCGCCACATTTTCAAATGGAGAGAACTTCCTCCTGCACCTATATAGGTAAAATTCAAATTTTTAGCTTGATAGAAATTGAAAGTCTTAATTTGCATACCTTCTTTTTCTTCAGAATTTGATGTGCCAACAAATTTCCCGTCACACCCTTGATACCTCCAGTGATGGAAGGGACACCGAATGCAATCCCCCAGCACGACTCCACCAACGCCAAGATGGGCCCCCAAATGAGGGCAATATGCATTTGAGACGAATACCTGGCTCGTCTCTTTTCCTCGCCATGCAACTAAGTTCTCACCTATTTATTAATTTAAATCACCAGTTTATTTAACACGTCAATCAAAAATGTATTATGTACCCACCAAGCACGTTGACCTCTTCAACATCGCCATCCTTCAACTTCTCAGAATCTAGAATTGCAAACCATCCGTTTGGATAATGTGGAGGAAGCTTTCCAATTTTCCTTCTTTTCCGTAGTGCATTAATTTTGTTGGTTTTCTCCAAGTCAGATTGTCCATTGTTGATTGCTACATCATTGTCAACGCTTTCGAAACCGTGCGCTGTAAATGCCTGAAGTAAAAGTAAGCGAAATAACATATTCAAATAAATCACTATTGCCACAATACCACATTTACCACAGTACTTACCTCCGAATAGTTGTACGGGTTAATAAAAATCCAATACAATAATCCAGCAATTATTACACCCACAATGACACAAGCAACTATTTCAAAATTTATTTGCAAATCTGATTGTAAAAAGTGAAAGATAATTTCAATTAATTGCTGCATTATGTGATTATAGAAGGGTTTATATATTGCATCAGGTAAAGAATAATGAATAACAGATTGACTTTGAGTAAAAAGAAACGAATTAAAAAATGCACAATACCTATAGACCATAACAAATTGCCTACAGATGTTAATAATGTGCTGAGAACTTGATAGGGAAAAGTCACACAGGTCAATTCAAAGTAAATATATAATTCATGGATTGATGGATTAATAATACGTACATTTATGGATGGACCAATGCCAATTATTCCATAGCCTATTCATACTTAAAATACCACGAAGATACAGATACGAGTATATATCAGCGATACTCTGTATTTTCAAAGTCATCTTGATTACAAAATTATTGTTCATGATTTCATTGGAAATAAATTGCGTTATTTCTTATGTAAAATATTTAAAAAAAAGTTATATAGTGTGGGAAGATCCAGTCCAATTTGGTGTATCGTTCACAACAATACACTTTAAACAATAGCTTTAAGTTTAAATCTTACCACACTTGACCGGCATTTCCCAATATAATATTTTAGTATTACATAGTTGGTGGGAGAGAGAGAGCAATTGGCGTTGAATGACTCAAGCCTAACAATTTTAGGCAAATTATGCAGCATACCAGTAATTTATATTGTTATAGCCCTATAATGACAGGACCTCATACAAAATTACTAAATCCGGATCAATATCGATTTCAATTATCTTCATTTTACAATAATAGCCTCCAATGGCAAACCTATGCAAATAACAGGGTGCCATTTCTGGCTCATTATCTGATTAACCTTGCACAAACTGGCTAACATGTACATGTAATGCATACATGTAACGTTCATACTGGAATCAAAACCAATTGAATTTATTTGTTTAATATTTAATTCTAGAAATTCAGAATCATGAGCTATGAGCCCTACTCAACCTACTATTTATTTGCCCTTGTTTTACGAAATACACACTAAATCTTTGCATAATGTATGAATGACTTGGGAAAGCGGAACTACAAAATTGAAGGTCCAGATAAAGCAATCAATCCAACATCACCGTGAAATTTTACAACGTATCCGAATTGTTAAAGTTCAATCATTCAATAATATGTACCTTACTCATGTGCCATAATCATTTACTGTCTCACAGTTTTGTCAATTGTACAGAATTTTGTAATCATGTCTAAATTTAATTCAAAAGTAAGCATACATAGTCAAGCTCTCTCAAGGCCTCCTTCTGTAGCATTCCATATTCGATGTAGTCAACAATGCAGTCAAATCTTGTCCGTTACACCCATTCTGCCGCCTCATCCCTTCGTTCTATTTCTTCCACCCTCTCACAAACGCTGCTCCTAAAAAGATACACCCTCCGTCACGCCCTTACTACGAGATATGTAGGCATGGATTTGTACGCCGTTGTGTTTCAATCCCACACAAACATGCCAATCATGTGGCAAACAAACCAGCAACAATTTGTTTACCGTGGCGAAACAAAATATTGGCAGATAGAGAGTGTTATGGGTGGTTGTCTTGTTACACTATCGTATTTAAGTCTATTAATCCAGCAATTAGGGGGATCCTCTCCTGGCACTCCTAAGGCGTCCATGCTCAGTATAATGACATTTATATCTGCCACTGCAATCTCCCTTCTTTGTGTAAGTATTGCGCTGGCTTTGTTACATCATGGCGCAGAGTTTGGAAGTGGGTGCAATTCCTTGATGAAATTTGAACAAGAGTTACAAACTGGTTAGTAAAATTAGTAAATTATTCAACTGTAACATACTACCGGCTTACTATATATCTTTTCCAATTTTCAGTCTATCGAAATCAAATTTTTGAGCGTTACAAAATTAATCCCTTCCAATTCTCAATGCTCAGCATTTCTCTCCTGTACACCGCCATGCCCTTAATCGTGCTCCCCATGTTCCTCTACATGGACTTAGACCCTGCCCTGTACCTCTTGGACACGGTCGCATTAACACCCCCAGCGCCACCCCGTCTCTTTAAAATGCTCCCAATCTCAACCTTAATCGTAGAGCACTGGCCTCGAATTATAGTCCGGTTAACTTTTCTCTATATCTTTGCCATAAATTTATCTCGTCACGTTGGTATCGTTCTACTTCAAATAATCCCATATATTCAACGGGTCCACAACATTTTGAAGATTATCCAAAGCATTAACGCCTCTCAAAGAAGACAACTTGTGGCAATTGCATTTTATAACGAGTTGCAACTGATTATTCAAAGAATGGCTGCATTCCAAGAAGCGACGATAGTGGGGGTGCTCTTTGTCGGCTTCTTGGTGGGTGGATTTATCATGTATATGACAATTCAAGGGTATCGGGTATTGCCAATTGGTGTATATGTGTTGTGTCCATTGCTATCTACGGTTAAGATGGTTTTGTACAAGATAAGTGTACCCCTTTGTGTCAATATAAATGTAATGTCGGTTGGTATGATTGCAAATTGGAGGGTACAGTTGGGTACGAAACTTCAAAGGAAGAGGGCCAGGGCAATTAACGCGATCAGGGTCAACTTTTCTGTGTTGGGGTTTCGCATCTTTAGTATGAGGACAAAATCAAAGGTCAGATTGTACACGGGGGAGGTGGATTTCCTGATAAATTTGTTACTTGGGTTTCCCAGAGACAAGTTTGAGGAGGCATTTATTGGGAGGAAGATGATAATTCAGTGAACTGTTTGATAATATTGACGAGCGCATCGCGTAATATAATACAGATAATGCACAAGATAATTAATAAAATCGATATGTTATAACAATCATAATTATTTAAATATTAAATTGCTATATTATTTTTCCAAGTTTACATTTTGCAATTTACGCTAAAAAACCTTATTAGTTCAAAACATATTAAACACAAATCCAAGCTATAGCTATACTGTTGTTGGCTTTACTCAAATCTAACGCCACCTTATGAAATAGTAATTATACAAGTCTATTTTAATTTATTTTGGGCAGAACATGATATTATAGCGATGACTCCGTCTCATTGGTTTCGACTTGCAAAATAATATCATGAGTATAGCAGCAGTCAATGAAATATAATCAATCATCGCACCATCCTCTTGAATATCATACCTTTAAGCTTTACTAATGCCTTGGCCAATTTGGATCACCACCGGAAGAGTAAGCTCCCCTGAAGTGGTGCAGCACAACCCTTGAGTTGACTTTATTCTGGAAAGCATCCAACTCTTGCCACATTCTGGATTCCGTCTTGAACTCGTACGCCCAAGCTGGACACTCTGGATCATTTGCTCTCCAAGGAAAGAATGTTGTTTGACATGGTTCCGCCTAAAATCAGAAATAATTTGCTATACTACCATTATTTTTGTCAAGTATTCTATTTTACAACCTTATTTATGTAAACCGTAGTGAGCAATGGTTTCCCCTGTTGAACGGAATAATCCCACTCCGCACCACGCAACCTTTCCTCCATCGCATCAGCCGACACAAATGCTACCTGAATGTTTCTCTCAAAAATTAGTTATACTTATACTTTAACAATTATTCGATACTACCTGAACATCAATGCTGTCAAAAATGTCGATAAAATGCCTCATAACTGGTTGCCTTTTTCCTCTCCACGTGACCATAATATCTGCTCCTCCTATATCTGCTGCTTTGCCCCAAATCCACCCAACAGAGAAATGTGCCTTCAACGACCCCATAGGCCACTGTGTATGCGCGTTGACCACAATGCCATGCAGATTATCCAAATATTTCGTCATCCTGTCTGGTTCCCACGATCTATCCCAATTCTCATTATTCACTGCGACCCCGTCGATCTGCTCTCCTTTGGAATGGTCCGCACATTGCGTATTGTACCAAACAACGTGAGAGACAGTATTTTGTTCAGGAACGCTTTCACCACCATCTGAAAATAGAGCGTAGATTTCCACCCCGGCAACCGGTTGTGTCCTTCTGACATGGTTTCCTTAATGTACTGAACCGCAGTGGATGAACAGTCTCTTGAGGCTAGAGCAGATTCCATGTCATAAAGAAAAATCTGCGATATTTTCCTCCCACCCCGATTGCAAGTGGACCAGAGCCAATCCCGTTTTAAAGGAGTTGACCAAGTATGCGTAAAACAGGGGGAGGAACTGTCCCATGTGAGAAATTCAGCAGGGTCATTTCCGCATCCAGGAAGTGATGAATCCCATCCGGTTCGCCATACATACATAGCATAATTTCCATGGGTGGCTGGATTACTTGTAGAAAACAGGAACATTGTGTATAATATGAGGTTCAGTGGGTTGTAGTATGCCTTTCTAGAAGGTAATCATACAAAATCCTTCATAACTTGATTTAATAATATTAATTGAGTGCTTACCGATTAGTTGAGCAGATTTCCATTTTGGAATTGTTATATTTATTAATATTAAGTATATGCACTTTAGCAACTGATGTATAGCATAGTAAATTGCTGACATACACTGTGATGTGAGAGATCTATAATTGAATAACTACAACACCTTTTATTTATTTCATGTTTTAAATATATATATTTATTTGAAGTTAGATGGACGTCATGAGTGAATACATATTTCCAGTTAAAATAACCACAATCTAACAAAAACATGTGCGGGCTTTATTACTTAGTATTGTAATGACAAGCAGATAGGGTTGTATACCGCAACTATCATACGAGTATGTATTACAAATATAATATATAATATATGACAAATAACAAACATCCGATATTTCAACAGATATGCAATAAATTTTTAAATATAATTCTAAAATTTAATAATGCATTCACATTTAACATGAATAACGAGCCAGTGTGGAAGGTGAAAAGAGTATGTACTTTCTTTCATATGTAAGTAAGAAATCATTGGGGATCCCAAATGCATACCGTCTTTTCATATCAATTCTATTCTATCACATTTCTGTTAAAATAATGATTAGTATTAAATAAAGAAAGGAATTATTAATTGTTGGTCAAAATAATCAGGAATGTAGGTTATATATCGCTTCTAATTTTTAACTCGTGCAGCTTTCGATAATGGTACTTGGTACATATTATCATTATTATTGTATATTTATCGGCAAATTTTTGTTATTGCTTGGACTCATTTAATTATATTTTCAGTTAAATTAGACCATGTTAGATCTCTTACACAATCCACTACCATTTCTCTAATCCTTCCCTTCTAAATCTTCCAGCATTTCCACACTCGCCATAATCTTTTCTAGAGGAATATCTTTATTTTTTATGTCCTCGGCCTGCTTGCTAAAACCTTCCCCGTATCTCCACAAAGTTGCGTAATACTCACAGTTTATGTCCATCGCTGTGTATGGCACTATGGTCACTCGGTTGAAAGAGTAACTTGTTTGATAACGTAATTCACCCAAAGGAACGGTCACAATGTCCTTAATGGCATCTAGTATTTGTTCATCTGTTCGTTTTGACAATCCTTTTTGTGAGGCTGTTTCATTCAGATTATTAATCCTGCAGACGTCTTTCCGTGCAACATATGCCAATTTGTCCACCCGTTTTTCTGCATTGCTTCCTTCTGTTCTATCTTTTATCTGCGACAAGATTTAACCCATGATTAGAATTGAAAGATATGTATTTAGATACATATTATAGCTGTGGCCTACAACAACCCACCTGCGTTACATGAATCACATTCCCTCTCCCCAAATACATTACCCAATGCTGATAAATACCATTGTATCGATTAATTTCGATAAGGTCAAAAGGTTGTGCATCGGCCAAGGTGCGGATCCAGGTCCCCCATTCTAGAATTGGTTTATTCTTATTTTCACTATTCGTATCAATTCTAGTGGGAGGTGAGAGATTTGTCATTATTACTGTTTTCTTTTTCAATGATATGTTGAACTATATAGGTACAGGCAATAATGTTACAAAATTGACTAGAACTTCATCTGCTCACTTTTTGATTTGTTCAATTATTTTCTATTTCGCGTGCACGCGACTTCCTCACCGATACAAATTTGGTTAGTGAGTTTTGTCAACCACAATTCATTCATGCACAATACTGAGTACATAAAAAGCGACTGACCAATTTCGGTCCGTGGAGGTGGAGAGGATATATTCGTAAGAACTATAATTCAGTCGTGACGCAATTTCATACATAATTTCAGGCACAAATTAAATACGTGACATTGCTCTGCGTAATCATATCATGCAGGATTAATATATCTATTTATATAATTCAGTCAATCATTATGCAGATATCTAATCTATTGTATTTACTGTGCTAAATAAGTCGTTATAATGTTATACAGAAATTAACTTCAAAGTATTGGAATTGTGTATTGAGCTGATGGGGATCGAATGGATGGACTTGCAAGTTGTAGGTGGACCACTCAGGTTACCGAATAAATCATCTTTTGTATTCCTTTCTTGGGCGGATCAGACACCAACGTTTATGTTTCAAAGAGTTTTTGTCGTTGCATGAAGTCATTGGTCATGCTAAAAGAACTGGTTGGAATGTCATACGCAAGTTATTCAGAGCAAATGCAGTAAAATGATCCAGCATAAGTAACTTTTCGGACAATTTGGTCATCGTGAATATGACTGAAAAATGCTGGTTTTATTGAATGGATTATGATTAAATTTATATTGATAGTCCAAGATTATATAAAAGAAAATAATTGTATTATATATATATATTCTTTGATTTGAACTGAACATTTAGTTATAAGAAGTGTGCGAATATTTCTCACTTTAACGATTATGGAGACTTGTATGAATAACTGATCTTGTTGGTTCATGTAAATGTTTACACCGATCTTGACAAACACGGTCCTCTTAGCATAAAATCTAGTCAGAAAAGTTAATACCTAAGCCGCCTAACGTAAACGCATAACTATTTGCTATTTATCAAACATAAATACATATGGCATATTTAAGCCCATTCCTACCACTTTATTTTTTTTTCCATTTTTTTCGTATTGAGGCAATATCAAATTCATTATCTATCGCAACACTCGGACAGATAATTGTAAAATTGGACATGTGGAGTCGGATCTCAATTTACAAATTGATTTGCAGATTTCGTTGAATTCAAAAACATGATATATATAGATATATATAAATATTGATATATATAGTGATATATAAATATTGATATACAGGGTGAGTTCGAGGAATGTCCAGGCTTTTAAAATGCATTTTAAAATAAACCATTGTACAGATTTTGTTCAATTTAAGTTTGGTGTAGAGTTCCACTAATAGAAGGAATATTGATATTTTTTACAGATTTTTAGAGTCGGTGTGGGTCAAGCAGTAGCCATTCTCCCAAAAAATACCGAA